>JAARMF010000750.1:8877-34256 GCA_022844705.1 Toxascaris leonina | reverse complement strand
TTAATTTCCTAAACGAATGTCCCTAGGCTTTTGCCGCTTTTTCACACATGCAGCTAGATTTGCCCTCTGGTCGATCTGGTCGATCTGATCGTCATGTGCGTTACTCCTTCATTGTCGTCGCGTTTTCAATGCTATCCGCTTTTGTCAATAACTTTTTGTTCCCACATGCACAGCAATACTTCTTGAAATAGAAGCGTCAAAAACTTATTTACCGACGATCCCAACCACAAGTTATCAGATACTCCCTAGAGCTAGAACAATTGGGTTCCAACAGACACAGCTTTCCCAAATGATGGGGCGAATGTGATGAGCGGATGTCTTCTAATTTGCTGTCCTCGCAATTTTCTCGTATGGATATGGATTAAACTTGGTCCTATTTGTGGCCGACAGAGATTTAGCAAAGACTGTCCCGCCCAGTTTGAGCGCTTTCTAGTTGCTGGTATTAGAAGAAAGAGCTGAGCAGAACTGAGTACACGTTGAGCGGGATAGAGTCGTGTCAACTGATGCGCAGGTATAGATTACCATAGGTATGCGAAGTTGTTCTGAGTGAACGATTTTACGCGTTGCATTTCATATCTGTGAATGAGTTAAGGAGAACGGAGATGAATGTCGTAGGTGAATGTGCATATGCGAAGTAGTCAGATAGAACGAGGTCAGAACAATTTTTTTCATTTTGATACGAGCAAATTCTCAGCTGATGGAGAGCGCTGACAAATGAAATCGATACAGTACGTTTACGCACTGGTGCCTCACGCCGTTACGTAGTCAGTAGCTAGTTGGCGCACGCCAATCGGTTACTGTAGGAAGTATAAGGAGACGTTGATGGATGATGACCCATATTTGAAAATAAGTGTTGAAGCAACTTAGAAGATCCAGACCAGGACCACAAGATTTATTATCGCATAAAAAAAAACTCAGTGAATGCACAAATCGGAGCTCTCCTGGACCGGTGCTGTTGCAGCGGCACACGAAATCGTTGCGAAGCGTCCAAGACTATTAAGAAAGTCAGTTATGACATAGGAGCCGTACCAGAGCAACTCATATGCCTTTATAACATTGCACTGCTTTATTGTATGCGTCCTTTACCACTGTTGTATGTGAACTCTGTCTTTTTACGCTTTTGTTAAGAGCATATTTCAGATTTCTTTCTTATTGATAACTTGGTCGGTTCTGCATCAGGATGCTGTGCATGAGATTGCCCTGTATTTTCTGAGTTAACAAGAAGAAATCAACGAGAAGGGAGAAGAGAAGGGGATAGTGTTGAACGCATGATGACCTCCCAATTTAAGTAGCGCACATCGCTAGAGTGCTGTTGTCGAAATCCTTCGCATTGTCCATCGCATGACAATAGTTCGAGTAATTGGTTTAGTGATGACGAAGGCGGCAATGAAGGAAAACCGGCGATTCTGTCGGATGTTTTCTACGTATGCTGCTGGTCGGAAGAAGGATGCAACATTTCGTCTTGGGTGAGTTTTTTATCCATTTATCGACTGGTATCTTTGAGATAGCACTGCCCAACATGTATCCTGGTGGAGCGAAGAGCTAAGTCTTGGTGCCAAATTGGGCGTTTATAAATGCTTCTTATGGCAACTGCGCTGAGATATTCTCGAGGGTTAATCACTCATCAAGCAGACAGGTTGCGATACTTTTCTCTATTGTTCCTTGAGCGATGGCGCTCATTTCTGTGGGTAGAATTCAACAAGCTTCCTTTCTCGATGTCGCTTCCTACTGCTCAAATTCAACGTTTGAAGACAACGACTTTGGAATGCTACGATGGAAAAAGACCTTGCAAATTTCGAAAAAAAGGAAAACATTTCGGAACGGAAGCATCTGTGCCATCTTTTATCTACAATAATCTTTGAGACTTTCATACGCTACTCGCTAACCTAAAAAAAGTAATCCTAAAAATGATAATCAATGATAATAAAAATCAATAAGCAATAACCAACAATCAACAGTAATAATCAACGATAATAACAACCAATAATGGTAACCATAATAATAATAATAATCAATGATAGTAGTAATGAAGAATAATAATAACAAGAATGCAAAAAAAGCACCTATTCGGTGGTGCGTGCACTGTATCCTATCCCATAGCAATAGCTTTTCCTTGCGTTCATGTGTGTCCTATATAGCATAGCAGACATATGTGTTGCTGATCAGATAACGTGTTATCAAGCGAGAGACGTTTTCGTTGATTCGAAGCAATTTTATCGTTAGCGGAAAGAGTACTGTGGCTTGGCTGTGTTGTGATTGTTCTTAACGTCTACTTAAGCGACTCTTTCACCGTTCGAAATTCACTGCTTTCATGATTTTGAGTGAATGAGTCCGTGCTCGAAAACGCTGTATTTCTCGTGGCGTTGCAATATATCACCATGGCGAACACTATGTTCGAATAATTTGGAGTTTCTGAGGTGTTGAAGTATAACCGTGTAATTTTGCATAGTTTTTGCGTTGCTGTTTTCTTTATTCGTGACGATCACGTTTACAAATGTTCTTTACAAATGTTCATTACATGTTTTCTGGCTGAAATGATTCAGTCATGAAATGAGCACAGTACTCGTACAACATTCTTTTTCCCAATTCCGTTCGGCGATGATCTTTGGACAGTAGTGTCAGTATATAGCCGAGAGGGGGGGGGGGGGGGGGGGGGGGGGGGGGGGGGGGGNGGGGAGGGTGGGGGAGAGAGCGGGCGTGTAGGGGAATGAGCTTCGAATACTATGGTTGGTAGTCAGCCTTCCTGAACTGCATCTAAAAACTTCTCTTGCTAGCATTGTGTAACGAATGTAGCCGTATCTTCATAGGGCCAGCCAACTGGTCAACACTAGGCGTTCTTTTGCAGGGTTACGGACATGTCAGTCGTTATGAGCACCTACAAGTGCTTATGGCAAAATTGCTGAGAAGCGAGCTGAAGAAATCGTTATTGGTTTCTGAGCAGCGCAATGAAAAAACATGTCCGGATGCCAGGTTCAGAAACATTGTAAGTTTATGAAGCTCCTCAATTCCTTCGGTTTTGTGAAGGAACATAGATTTTACAAAGAAAGCTTCTAAAACACGCTCACGCTTTTTTTTGCGAACGCCTTACGGTCTTCGATTTGCTGAACGAGCAGGAAGCGAAAGTTCACAGCTGCAAGGGAATGAAACGGAACAGAAAATAATATCGAAAGATATACTGCTGAAACAGCACAAATCCACCATGGCCCTGAGAAATAACAGATATTCTCCACTAAGAAACATAAAACCCAGTCATCATGCTGCCCTGTTCAACCGTTCATAGCAGTACTTAAATAATCGCTCATGTTTCAGGCATATAATGCTCGTCATTTAGCACTTTTGATAGGTAGCATAGACATATAGCCATAAAACAAAAGAAACTAAAGTCATGATAAAGTCAACATTTTGTTACCGATGTGCAGCGATAGCGATAACGCGCTGCAATATGTCACTTCTGCTATAGTCCGAACAAGTCATGTCTGGTGTGGTCATTTTAAGAACTGCCCGTTGACGCTTGTACATAGCGTCAATTTCAGTCGGACATATAACATTATCAAGGTGGTGATCAAATGACTTGGGTATCGAATGCGAGAAAAATACGGACAGAAAGGTTGCAAAGATCTGATGGTAGAGCTCTAGTTTTACAGAAAAGGCCCGAAAAAATGACATAGATAAACATATCGTTAACGTGGAGGATAACAAAAAAAGCGTTGTCGTCCACACCGTGGTTGTATCGTTCGACTAGATGCTGCGCAACATGCAACATGCGTATTAGAAGTGGCGATCGAGCTTTTATCATCAGGGGCAAGATTCTGTAATGTCGACAAATGCGATAACCATCGCAGTCTAGAATTATTGCCGTTGTAGTAAACGTTAGAAACGATAGAAGATGAGTAGTAAAGAAAAGAAGAGCCATCCGCATGAGGGTTTCTTTTCGGCCTATCAGAATCCCGCAAAAATTGTGACGCATAGGAGATTTAGTGTGTTACGCACCACAAACCTTATCACGATTTCCAAGTGTAACGACCACGTTAGGAAACATGGCTATCAACTCCTCCAAATTCCTCCCTTTTCCGTCTGTGCAGTTCCGATTTCTTTGACCCGAAAAGCCACAATTTCCAGAGAATCTCAGATTGTGCAATATATGTGAAGAAGCCTTGGCTCGCTTTTGCTTCAATTGGAACCCTCAGAATGAGCCCAGTATTCCGAAGAAAAAAAAACTACGGCATGTTTACAAGTACTCAACACCATTTTTTAACGAAAATTCATGCCCTCCTTTTATCGTAATGTAGGACGTCTAACAAATGTCGTGCCAGCTCGCTCTCGACATTGCAAGAGGAATTGTTAGCTGTTCGACACGAGAAACTGTTGTAGCATGAGGATATAGAAAATGATCACCGGATCTGGCGCCCGTACATGATTGAGGCGGACGCATTAGATTAAGCATAACGAATGCAGTGAAGAAGCGTGCAATATTTTTGGCATATGATCACTAAAAGCAAAAGAAGACATGGAAATAATATGAACGTGCGCTCCAGGGAATGACGCAATTACTAGTGGAAGGCTTCAAAATTTTGACTCTCACGATCGAACACTTTAGAAATGAATACTCGTTACCCCAGGCCACGTGAAAGACCCAGCAGGCGAATTCCATGCCCTTTCTTAGCATGTGACAGCATTCACTGGCGAACTACAGCGACAAAGGAAGGAACTCCATTATGCGTCAGCATTATCACTCAGTAGAGAACGACAATCAGAAATGGAAACGTTGTATGATCACGATGACTTTATTTTTGAAAGGTAGCACAATCTCAAAATAATGTCTGCGGAAACGCACCGTTTGCCACGGTCAAGTTGAGTGGATATGGAAGAAAGGAAAAATACTGGTGCGCGTTTGTATAACTTTTTAAGAATGCAAAATGAGGTGTTCGGTATGGTCAGCTAGAGGCTATCTGGAGCATTCCCAGTTTGCGAATGAAGAAACGGCTTTCATTACGAAGGCTGAGTGCAAACATACTGAAAAAAGAGTCGGAGGCAACCTGGGGAGAAGATGTGGCCGGGGTTGGCGATGGCATGTCAAAGTCGACAATACTATTAACCGAGGACTGCAAAGTCAAAACGAATTGGTGACTTCTGCCATGCAGAGTAACTTCAATGTGGATTAAACTCAAACGTCAAGGTGAACCACGCAGGCTACGTCCATATGTGATGCAAAGAGCACAGAAATAGAGTCAAGGCCTCACCAAACTGCGTGTTATACGACAGGTTTTTACTCTTCCGTCGCGAGGAGGGCCCGGTTTAATCCATATGATCATCAGGCAATAATGACATCAGGTTTGCTTCACGCACCAAAAAATCGCAGCTGAGTCACCGGCTTCCCATGGTGCCATACTTTCTGACATTTCCTCTAGAAAACTAAGCGTTCTTACTATCAGTGTTACAGCCTATGCTAATTGGAACTTATGGATGCTTCCTTTACTTGGACAAAAACTTAAAGGTGGGACTTCACAGAGGTCCTATCGCGTTCAACGGTATTGATCTCGAGCGACAGACGGTGGCGCGCAAGAACGTAAGTGCAGGCCGAATTATCACACAAGAATCCTTGTTATTATTGGAAATGCTCGCTAAATAGGGTCTTAGTGACATATTGAGTGATCATCAGCTTTTGAGAACCTTTATGCACGTTTTTTTTTAATCCAACGGTCTTCCCAATCTTTTGAGGCCCAATGATTTCGAAAAACCATGATGTAGGGGACAGCACGATGCGAAAAGAAAAGAATACGCTTAAGAAATGAAGACGGAACACAAATATGCTGTACGAAACCAATACCAGTGAGTTTGCCTCCTATTTGGCCCTGCGTTCAAACGCTAGTGGAGTTAGGTGAAACATTAAGCTTTTCTATGGACCGCATATTTTTGATTGTATGTTCCGCTCAACAGAAAGGTAGCTCTGGCTGGGCTGCTGAGAGTAAAAGACATGACGCGATTTTCAAGGCCTGCGCTCTCAAGAGTTTATCGCTGGTGTGGCTCAATTACTTTGACCATATATTTCGAACATCAAAACAGGCCCTGATATTGTCTCAACTATACTCTTCGCCGTTGATTACACTGCAAAATATTCTTCTGATCAAACTCCTCACTGCTATCTTCGTACGCTTGAAGAAAAGGAAGGGGCCTGATTTTTGAGTATGCGAAAAGCCGCATCTTTATTTAAGAGCGGGAAATGAATTGAGTGAACATCCTTGTTTTTCGTCGAAACGTCGCTCGCCGGACACTTCTTTGCAATCATCACTTAAGGATTGTTGTTTTAAAGAATTCGTTAGCTGCACTTGCCAGAAAGAAGCTACTTTGTAAGCCATATCCGGGAGTAGCTGAGAAGTCTTATCTCAACGACGGCGAGTGCTGGGAATATGTGTCGATATCAGATTACTTCAAGTTCTGCTGCTTCTATTCCCAATCATCCATAACCGGTGCTCCTAACGAGAACAAATCAGGTATCTCTGATCTCTTCTCTTTGTCTCTCAAACAAAATTGGAATCTCTAATTTCCTCAGAAAAGAAAAAACGAGTCTTTAGTAACATTAGCACTCTGCGTATTCACAAATATACTGTTAAGTTTCAGCCGTGCTCATTAACTTCACGGAAATATTAAACCGCCTTCTTCTACGGCGCTCAAAAGCTCTCTCACTGAGACCAAATATTAGCATCGTCGAAGATGCGTGAAATAAACCACGTGTTCAGACCCACGTTTTCTTTTTCTCGACCAATATAAGCCTACGTGAAAACATTCAGTGCACACCTTTTGTGACACTCTGCGCGTACTCCGCGTTTCGCACGTAACTTAAACTCTCACATTCGTGGCCAGTACGTGACAGATAACGAGTACTATAGCTTTGTTTGATCCTGTTTGTGTACATCAGCCACCTTATGTCTCAGAAATGGAACTGTGCGACTCGCTGACAAAATTCTAACCCGGTCTCGAATCGCCGAGACAAAGAACGAGACCACTGTTTAGCAACCAAAAGTGGGCATTTCTCATTCCACGTAGAAGAACCCCTGGACGCGATATCAGCTGGGTTTTCTTTCCCTCGTACATGTTTATGTTCGATTCCTTCATAACTCTTTAACTCCTGGACACGGTTTGCCAAAACGCTGGCAACCCTCTTCTCCCCGTCATCCCGGCTAAGAGGCACCTAGAATCACTCCATACGAGTTTCCTCTCAATGGACAACCTTAACTGGACAACTCCTACATACCTCAAAGCCCCTGCCCCAATAACGCATGCCATTAATTCCGGTCTCGGTAAAGAGATGTCTGATAATGCTGATAATGGCTTCAAACGTGCTTTAGCGAATACTAGTTGACTTTCAACCGATTCTCCGTCCTCGCTACGAAGATAAATCACGGCCGGAAAGGCATATTGGGAAGCGTCAGCGAACGCGTGCAACTGTAAGTTCGGCTTATTTGTTCCCTCGACAACCTTGCGTGGGAACGTAAAGTTAGGGTATTCTTTCCACTCCCTTACTTTATTACACCAGCCTGCCTGATGTCCTCGCTTTAATATCCTGTCCCACTGATATCCATCTTTCCACAAGGTTCGAAAGATGCACTTGCCAAGTAGAAGCACTGGTAAGATTAGTTCTAAAGGATCGAAGTTGGCTGAGAGGTGCGGAGGGACCTTACTTTTTGTGAACACCATGTCCCCCTTCATCTCATCGACTACTAGCATTATGATCACCATATCCTTTTGTCTATCCCAGCTAAGGCCAAGAATCGCCTTGTTCCGATCGCCATTGCCAGAGGCAGTAAACGCGCGTAGTCGTCTCTGTGTTGCTTGTCTGTGAATGCACATTGCTGTTGTTTTTTCAGAAGTTTCTATCAAAAGTGCGACTCTCTATCACTGCGCTCAAGGAAAACTGGTTCTGTGGCCGAATGATGCTCTTCACAAGGATGATCTGCGCCGTTTACACGCAGTACCACCTCGAACGACGTATTGTTTTAGCGAGACAATCTACACGTTTGAGAATGTTCTAGCAAGCTTCCCTTCAAAGTAATCAAATTTACCTGTTATCCACTGGCTAGTGACAGATCTCGCAAACCGGCTAATCGTCACCGTGTTAGGAATTGAACTGGCGCATCCGACTCCGCCAAATTCATTAGGCCGGATTTATTTCCTCATACCGGCTGGCTCAAAACTCAACTTGCTCCGACTTTTCATAGGTTGATTTTCTCGTAGATCCCTGGAAACGAAACATTGGGCGACTTCTTCATTTCAAGCATTGGATGTTCCGTCCAGCACTATTACTTGGTCTGTTCATACGAAGTTAATGTTTGGCGAAGAACACTTAATCGGATAATCGTTTGCAGCGTCAGAGTAGAAATGGACAACAACAAGGGTGAATGTCATGGTCTCATTGGAAACCGATGTTTTATCACAACAAATGACTGCTTGACATTGTCAGCAAAGAATGTAAGCGTTTCGCATCTGTGTTGCTGTGACGGACCGAACCTGTGCAACCATGAAGGCTATTCCACAAACTGGAAAGAATGGAGCCAAAGCATAGAAAAGTGAGCTCTCGACTTATGTTTTAACACGTGGTATATCATGGATCATGCGTCTGGGCACTCGTGGGCTATCCAGTAGTAAGCGATGGAATGCTTGGCTTTATTTTGGCTTTATTTTAAAAAATTGCACCCTGATCCCTCCACGAGCTTACTTGGAGCAGTACCGTTGTATTGCGTCCATCCACAACGGGAGGGAATATTGTGTCGAACGATGACGATCGAATGTCACGCTGATGAAGCATGTGCAAGGCTTCTTGTCGCATGGCTTATGACATTTTGATAAAGTTTGCAGCTCTACCAATTGATTACGAAAGGAACTTTTCTCTGTAACCAGCTCCATGTCAAGTGGTCTCATTTCGTCAAGATGAAGCCGGTTAAAATTACTCGAAGATCATCCAGTGATAGACGATCAAATTCTGGAGCTGTTTCGACTGCAGTGTTTGGCGGGTTTGGATGCGTCGTTGCTCTCGTCTAACAGTAGTTTTGATAGACTGTGTTGTCTGGATCAGACCATGGAAGAGCGCCCTGCAGCAAACCATGAAAGATCTTTGTGATTGCGGTCAGCCATTTGTTTGCAACTGTGGCAGTCGCCCTGTGTTTAAACAAAAGGAAATTCGTTAGCAGCTCGGAAAATTCGAGAATCTGATTAGCTTAGTGCAAGTTTTTGTTGTACTTTGTCCAACTCAGGTTTAGAATAAATATAAGCTCCTTTTGAGAAGTGCATGCATGGCACAATGTCCAAGTGACGCGAGCTCCAATATTCCAAAAGCCAATCTAAAAATCAAACAGGTCAAGCACTTGAAACAAGACAGAAAACTAAGACAATAGTGTTGAGCAAAACAAATTTCCATTGCGACACGAATTTGAAGGTTTCTGACGCAATACTCGAAGTAAATGGCGAGGACGGGAGGAGAGGTTGATATGACGCACACAGATACACATACACACAGACACGCGGACACACGCAGACATGCACATACACACAGACACACATGGATATACATACGGACACGCACAGGCACACACAAACAACGTCGTTTGAGTAACTCTTCTATATACCATTAACTAGTGCGTGGGAGCGCCTAAGGTTATTTATTGTTCGTCGCGCGGGTATCATTCAAAATATATCGCATGAGCGCTTTTTTGCTATTCTACTCGCTTAACATAACGAAAGGTTCTCATAATATTGCTGCCCGAGACCCACCTGAAAAATGCAAAAGGCTTAGCGATTCACCCAATTGTAAAGATCCTATAAAGAATAACGCCTTTCGAGGGAAAGGATTCCAATGTACAGCTGTGGTCTGTTATGAAACACTGACGGCGGGCACATGATTTACGAGGATAGTGTAATGCTAATGTCAACAGAGCCAAACTTCCAAGATCACTACTGTCGTTTGACGCAGCAACGCCCAATGTAACCAACGCAGTTCCGTATTTTGTTTTCAGCAGTATGCGATTGCAATTTTCAAATGACCTGCTTCGTTGATCATTGAGGGGATGCTGTGGAGATCTTGATTATTCGCTGATTCCCATTTTTTGTCAGCCGATGTTTTTTATACGAAAACCGCAAATTCAGTGCGCTGAAACGAACGACAAGATGCTAAGTGAAATTACAGGTTCCCGAGGGTATGCTCAAATTTCCTCAGCTCATTGGTCCAACTGAAACTTTTCAAGGAAAAATCTTCTCAGAACATTCCATGCTTCAAGTATTTTAATCCGGAAACGGAAGAGGAGCTTCTACTCTTCGATGGAGTGAACGCGTTCGTCAGCAGTAACGTCGCAATGTTAGTTTCCGATTTTTGGCATTGGTGTTGCTTCGTAGGCTACGATTAGCGGTATTGTGACTTTCAGATTTCAGTCAGTGAGTTTTTTGCCGTGGACGACCTGTCGCACTCAAGTCGCGATAGAGTATGCGAGCAGCGCCATCATGCCCTTATGTTGCAGTAGAGAGCAAGGAAAGCAGAGGTGAAAACATAGGGATTCTCGAAACCTGAAAGTACAACAAAACGAAACAAACGCCTATGGCTTGCCCGACTGCATCATGAACATAAAATTGGAGATCGCACACAGTGCTGATGGGACAGTGGTGTCAAGTGGGAATTATTCGCGGCGAGATCTATGCATAAATTTCGCAACTCCTATCCCAAACGGCGAAACCACCCTTGATCACCTTTGTTCTTCCTGTCAAGCAAGTAAGCTGCGCTCATTAGCAAAGTATTGCAAAGAAACATCTTCACATTGTTTTTACATTGAAGAACATTTTCTCTGGATTGAACATATGCAAAGATATTCATATATACTTTGGTATCCGATTGGCGGAATGAGCAAGAACTGCCGAAATCGTCAGCGCTGCTTTGCAAGACATATTTGACCGACTGCGGGACCGAGTTGGGTCTTGTGGGATCGCCGTACTTGAATCCGTTTTCAACAATGTTGCTTGATGGAACTAGCGGAAGCATAGTGCAGTTCCAATGTGAGAAAAACAACATAATACTTGTGAAGCGCATGAGAACTTCACTTTCGGTTCAGACAATTTCAAAAGCTTCATCGCAAAAAAAAAACTGTTATACTGTCTCACTTGCATCGCCAGAAATGCATCAAAGTGTAGCGTATTTAACGTCTGATGAATTCCCCAGTCTTTCAATCTTCGTATTACTCTGCACTAAGTTAACAATTATTTTGAAATCTCGTCTTCAAATTCGAAACGGTGTAACATTTTGGCTCTCATTACTTCTTAATATTAGGAATAGTGGTTGGCTGACTGTAATGTAACGCAAAGTCACAGGCTGTTCCGTCCTTTGTTGTCGGCTTTGTGTCATCTGCTTACAGCTACGCTTTAGAGGATTTCATCAGTGTTAATAAACATTCCGGAATTTCCATTCACATGGCGCCATCTGTCCGTAGGCACCCTGGCCGTCGCCAACGCTAACAAATTTATCCTTGTCTTCAGATCTTGCAAGCGTGAGCGAAAAGAGTGGAAATCCAGACCCTCTTCCCTCCATACACATTCGAATATATATTCACACTATAATGCGACGCGCGAGCTTCTAAGCATCCAACGCAGCATTTTAGTCACCTTTGCAGTATGAGGAAATCACTTTCGGAGGACCACTGCGGTGATACATTGTATCTACCAAAAGATGCATGTGGAGATGCATTGGTCACTGTCCACAGAGCCTTCTACTGTTCATGCCTCTCGAATGCGGCAGTAGGTAGTCAGAAGTATTTGAAAAGCGAAAGCGCACGGAAAACGGAACCTATGCATACGTCGAGGCGAAAGGATTCAGGGAAAGTGAACGAAACGATTGCTAGTGCAGAGGACGGAACAACCAACAACACAGAGACCAAAGAGGTATGGAATTTTTGCTAATGTTCGCATTCTTGGTGCTAAGTCAAATCACTAGCCTAGGTGCTAGCCTCGAGCATTCCCTTATCAGCTCCCACACCGTTTAATGACATGAAAGTTTCATCGCTAAAACTGTAATACAAAATCTAATAGCGAAGCAAAATCATATACCTGTAATACAAAAGATCACGAAAACATACCAGACCAATTAGCCAGGAATGAGCAGAGGAAGTCAGAGAATTTCAGAGAATTCCTAGAACTCCGTCTTTTTCAAATAATTCGCGTCAAGGAAGCTCCCAGATCACGACATATTGTTGATGCTTCGGGATGGAATCCAAAGCATTTCATTGTAAGCGATTAGACAAAGCTCTGAAGGAGCGATGACATAACAATCTGTAAGACGGCTTTATGCATCTCGTTAACGAACATTCCCAATCGAATGTTCAACTAATCAACCAGCTTTTTTAACTTACTTGCGTCAAATCGCTTCTAATAATAATGTTTTGACAGTACAGCGAAACGATAAGGAGATCGCACCTCCTAGAATCATTTTCAGCATCAAATGTTGCACTCACAGAAAAGTGGAGTGAAGGGAAAATTTTTTGATAACTGCTTCATGAACGTCAAATGAAAAAGCAACGTTAAATCGCCCTCCGAAGACACATTTGATGACATATGCACTAGTGCGTATCGAGGGCGTTTCATAAGCGATCGGATTATCGATTCATGTTTCACGCAACATATTTCACAATGTAACCGAACATAAAATGCGCTATGAAAGAAACTTAAAAAACTGGAACTCTTCTGCAAATTCTATAACGCAATATGCTACAAAGCGCTTAATGCGAAGATGATGTGCTGGACGACCACTTGAATGACGTCCCTTTTTTTGTTGTTCGAAATCATAAGCTACAGCCTCAGGTGAGTGGGCTTGGTGATGTTGGACACGAATTCTTTCCTAGTGTGGCTAGTAACTTGTCCACTATGCTCCTCAGCACTGGCGTTTTCGCGATTACCGCCCAAAACGTTTCGACTGCGTTTGAAACTGCTCGGTCGTAAGCGAGAAAATATCAGAAAAATCTGCTCAGTAATGAAACTGGCTACTGCGAGAACTCGGCCAGTTGCGACTTCTTCGATCACCCTTCACCATCCACCTGATTCGTTCGTCCCACGTTCAACTCGCACGCTCAATATACCTCTTCTTTCTCTTTGTTTGCTCGATACCTCCAGCTTGGGCCGCTAAACGTCAATCCAGGCGAGAAGTAAGCAATGACATAAGATGTAACTGAATATTATAATCCAATGAAACGTAGAAAGAACAGCTCAATGGAGCTGGGCTGTATCAATTAGCTTATACACTTACGAACGAAGTACCGACACATGACAAAAAAGTATTTGGACATCAATGCTATCAATCAACAGCGAGAAAAAACGAATTAAAAAAATGAACATACAAACGAAGAAATGCGAAAACCAGTAGACGCTAGGAGGTACTAGCATTTAAACTGCAGCAATGCGGTTAAAATGCTGTGAGTGCCGAGCTGAAGAGCTGAATTTCACAGTGATGCGAGTTGTTGCCCTGAGGCGCATCCTAATTTCACACCTTTCGGAGCTCAGTTACTCACTCGTGCTTCTTCGCGAAAACTCTTAGATGCTGCAGTATTTCCTTCACATACCTATGTCAACTCTTTTAGACAGGCTTCACCAATTCTCTCAAAATCACTCAGCGTTATTCGTTTGCCGCTGGAAACAACTGTTGGCATTCTTTCAGGAACAGTTCTGCGACATCGCTTTGAAACTCCGACTGTCTACTCATCGAAGACGATGGTGTTACGTGGGAACAGAGAAAAGAGACTTCATGTTCCCCTACGCAAATGAAACAATAGAGGTGTTTCGCCATTTCGCTTGTTCAGTGATCATTTTCTGTCGATTATCTATTGCCCACTCGTTCACATCGCTTATTTTTGTCTCCTGGTTTCTCTAAGCATAGGGAACGGATGAACTGAGCTCGCCGCTTTACGGGAAACTGCATCTGAGTGAACGATCTATTGTTGGATGCTGACGTTTTAGAATGATAGCTAATAGTTTCAGATGAAAGAGGCTAAGGTTGTACCGCTGTGCTATCTCGTTCTGCAGCTGGGAGACCAAGGAAGGTTCGCGTATCGATATGGAATCACTGACATGGAATACCTGAAGTTTCTAGACGAATATATGCACCTCAGAATACGCATCATAGGAAACAAAAGAAGTCTCATATATGTGTGCTTCGCAAAGATTGGCGAACAACCATGCAATGGTACCGTTTCTTTCATGTCGCATGATAAAGACCGCATCTCCCTCCACGGCCAGCATAACACGTGGATTTTGCGTCCGCAGTAAGCAGATTGCCCCTCTGTACGGCTACTGAGACATGAATTTGGTAAGGTCATATAGTTCTTAAAAACTTGCCTAGCAACATAAGTTGTCAGATAAAATTTCGCCTCCTATTCATTTGAGGCCGATCATTGAATAACATTCACATATATGCATATTCCTCATTCCATTGATCAGCTAAAGATGACTGAATATAAGCAAACAGACTCCAGTCCATCTTTGGACGTCTGCAATTAAGCGGTCAAAACTCGTTGCCTTTCATGTTAGAGCATCATATGAAAAATCGAGATTCGCAGCGCAAAACTCACATCTGGTCTTCGAATTAGTGGGCACTGAAAGAATTTGCAGAAACTGCCTAAAATTATATAATTTTGAAGTCTATAATATGTTGGGGATTGCTGTTAAACGGTACTGTTTGTAGCGCTTATCCTCGAAATCCTAGAAGTATTTTGTATGTGAGTGTAAGTCTGAATTAGAAGACATCTTACAGCCTTCAGCATCTTCCATATATCTTAATCAATGCACGACTTCCTGAATTAATGCATGAATTGGAGGTTATTACGACATACCTTTTGTGAACAGCGGCCTCATTATTACGGATGAAGTCGTTTTTTATACGGCGAGTGGGAAAGCCAATGCGCCGATACCGAATTTGGACTGATGCACATTAAAAATGAATGCATCGTCGCATTGGCACTGATTAACTCAGTGAAATTCGCCATAAATTGACTACTGAAGCTTCACCGTGGCATTTTTGAAGCCTTGCCACGCACGTCAAACTTCGATGAGTCTTTAACATGAGATCATTCCTCTGCGCCAAAATATCCGCTTGTGAAGTAGAATTGCGGTGCTAACACTGAGGCAAGGAAACACAATTAGGCGGTGCTGCTTTCTAAGGATTGGCTTTTTTTTGAATCTTTGATGTGATACAAGTCAACGATATGGGGTACCGCTGCGAAGTAACCAATCAGAGGGATAGAGCAGTGAGTGGAAGCTTTGGGAACAGTCTCTGCCCCAAACACTGCTGAAGTATGACATATCTCTGAGGGCCTGGGAGTGAGTTAGGGAGTTATAATAGCAGTATAAATCGACTCATCTGCTGAAGCGCATGTGACTTCTTACAAAATGTTTACACGAATCTGTTCTGTATATCTATCAGATCATAGAATGGATAGGTTTGCATTACAGGGGCAGGCAGTGAGTCCAGCAGACTGCTAGGTTAATACATGAACCTGAGGCGTGGCTAGTGTGGACTGCAGACCAGCGGGGATTAGGACATTATCAGAAGCCGGCAGTTCTGCGATTTCCATTATGCAAACGGCTGTTGCTAGATTAATTGCTTGTAAATTGGCAAGCAACGTATACGGTGTCACATTTGATAAGCCATATAGGAAAAAATCGTGGGGAGCGGAGAACTGGAGAAGAATGAGCCCCAATGAATGGTTTCTGTTGAACAATGCTACTTCAGCAAAAACATTTTCTAGGAGGTTGTCGGCATCGCAATAGCGCCTATTCATTTCGATTGAATGGAACTGAGTCGCTTGCAGTTAATGGGGACGACTTTTGAAGGGCGTCGTCATTCACTCGGAACGTTTTCTTTAGAAATAACATTATCAGCCATAAAACTCACAGACGAGGCGCTTCCATAAGTGGGACCTTCAAAAAATCGTTTTTTTCGGATTCTTAAGCAAGACCAGCATTTCGTAAGGGACATGTCAACTGGGATAGGCTGCAATATCCTTGCAAGCACAGTATTGATTAAACCGGACCAGAAGAATTTACAGATGAAACTGCTGCTGCATCAACTGGGATACTGCCTGGGTGGGAGAATCACATACCGCATGGATAGCACAGTCTAGAACTTCACACTTTCAAAGATGACACATTACACTATACGACAACATAGCGGACGACAGCAAACGATAAGACACCTCAAGTGTGACGAAAAGATATTGAGTTGAGTCAAATTCTGATGAGATGTTGCCATGAACGAGCAAAATAGATAGTCTCAGAAAACATTTTATCCATTTTCGAGCGTTTTTGCTCTCATGTCAAAAGTGCTTTTGTGCAATTTGCATGTTGCGTGATCACCTGCACGCTCACCACTTCCATTAGATCTCCAGCAAATGTAATCAGCAGATAAAAAATTGCTCAAAAAGCGCCGAAGTATTTGTTCAGCACTAAAAAGGATCTTGTATAATCGCATGATCAGCACCCTCATTTTGTTTCGTTAATCTCGATTTGAGAATTTTTTGAGTCCAAAAACCTTCGTTAATGAATGTGCGCGAAACGGTACAAGATATCACAGTACTTTTCCACAAAAACACATCGAAATATATGAGGTCAGAAGAGCAAACCCACTTTCAGTAAAACTGTTTCCAAAGAATAGCAATGAGTCCTTAATAGAAAAATATTGACATTCTCGAAAAATACTGATCAATCGCTTAATCGGCTTGAAAAAGTTTCTTTGTGGCAATTAAAACAAGCGGTAGAGAACGGGTTTTAAATGATAGTGAATTGAACGGTTCGTAGTTAGAATGTTTGAAATTACGAAAGCATGTGGACGCATGCGCAGCTCAAGGAAGATGTTTTGCTACATCTCCACCAAGTAATCAACACTTGGCCGCATTTTTGCAAAGTCAGACACGCTTCTTCCCTGCCAGAGACGATGTTGTAAAATGGACTGAAGGCGATAACTGCTTTCGTTGTTGGTGTAAAGTCTTAGAAATTGCACACTCTGTTCGCTGCAAGAACGTTTCAGGTAATCGCAGCATAATTAGCCAGCTGAAACGCACCTTGACAAATCATATTCGCGAGGATCAGCCTGAAGAAGAGGCTCATTGTCCAACAATGGACAACACTCAAGTGAAGTGCCAGACAACAAGGGACGGATGCTTTCTCTTTCAAAGCGTGGTCAACGCTTCCGATAATGTCGTAAGTCAAAATATTTCCAAACGCCATTCTTTAATTTCAACAATTTGCAATGCGCATGCACAAGTGCAATTTTTTGTTAATGCTCTCGACTTTGCTCATCAGACAAACGGTCAAGAGTGGTCCAAGGTTGCCCACACAAGCATGCGAAACAAAGAAGATGCAAAAAGTGACGATAATTTACGTTTGATTCACTGAGTGGGAGAAACTGCTCAGGAAAGGAGCGAAACTCACTCACAGGCATCGGTTTTATCCCCGTCTTTTTGTTTTCCTCTAAATCGGCTGGTCCCGTTCGCTGTCGGCTCGGGATTTTCTTTGCGCTTCACTCGCTGAGGTCGAAATACTCTAAAATCAATTGACTCGTCCACTCTAGCTTGCTTTGCCTTTCACATACGATGCGTGGCTCATGTCTTGGTAATTTTATCGAAATGCTTCAATCTAACGAAAGGACCATCGCCTCTTTCATGCACCAAACCAACATGGGGCAAAGGCTTTCAGAGAAATGAGGTACTATTACCAAGTTGAACTCTGCACGATAGTGATGTTGCAGCAAGTAAAAAAGAATTGCAAGCAATAAGGGCAGTGAAATGAAAAAACAGTTAAATAAGCATGGAGCTATCGGAAGATAGAACGAAATTGCGTATAGAATTCCACTGCGGTAAGCAATAGATTGGAGGCGTGTACCTTTGATGGAGGAATCGGCCTCCGGATTGCAAAGCAGCCTCAATGTGGATCAATTCACATCATGCTAGCTGTCATGGGGGTAATTTCATGAACCTGCACTGCTGATCTAATTTGTTGATAGAAAAGCCGGCAGTTTATCTCATCAGTGATTCGATCAAACTCTTTCTAACTGGGCAGGAATATCGAGGAATGAGTGTGGATGTATCTTCATCTGTAGCGCCTGTGCCAGGGAGAGGAGGGAGGGGGTGGGGGGGGGCGATCGGTTTAAAATTTGAACTAATAATGATATTTCACTCATTAAAACAGGCATTTTCAGGCGGGCTGCATTGAAGAAATACCACAGAAAATTAAAGAAAATCCTGCCTATCAACAGCTTCAACTTTGTTCGCCTTCATTCTTTCTGAGGAGAAAACTAAACAGCGAATGCTTCGGACTGGAAAGCATGAATGGTATTCTGTGCTGTTGCTTGAGAAACTGCAAAACACAGCTTGCTTCTGCATTGCGCAACTATGGCTACTATCCAAGATCCTACCAACTTTTATGAAATCCTCTTATGTGATTTTTTGGATATTTACGTCATGCGGAAATAATAGTTGTTCAGTTGGCCTGCTGAGTCGCTATTTTATTAGCTATCATCGTGTTTCATTTCCGTGGGTCAGCGGATGAGGGCGAAATCTGGCATGTGCGTTCGTGTAATGACCTCGTGGAGCTATGCGTTCGCGATCGGTGTGCTTCACAGGGATTTCTCAACAGTTAGTTTCATGTAGTTGGAAAGCTTTTTTTTGAGAAATAGATGCTGAGAATGTACCGGCCTCTTTGTACTCCTCCAAATCCAATAGGTTCTCCGAATTTTCGAACTAACCAGCGCGCGGTCCGCCAAAGTGTTCGAGCGCGAGTTACAAACTTCTTCTGTTATCTCCAAGAGCGAAAAACTTTACGTGGGAGACGCAATAGAAAGCAATGAAAAAATTGGTATCAGAAAGAGATTATGTGCACAACAGTTTGCTGATTATTCTTATTTGCGTTGTTGACCGACAATTTCCTCATTGATGTATGCGCTAGGTTTTTCACACCCCCATACTTCTTATTGTTATATGAGCAATACGGAACCAACGCTTTGTGCTAGTGTAGTGTGCTTGTTGCCGTTTTAATGCTCATGGTATGAACAGATAATCTATCATGCTTATCAAACTATTGCTTGCAACGATCGAATCTTTATAACGTGAATCGAATATAATGCCTTTAAATGAACAATGATATGAAAGAGTAAGTGCAATATGCATTGTTATTTTCGACATAATACAATAAAGTTGTTCGAAAATTTCAGCCATAAATAAGTGATTGCCCACACGCAAAAACGACAATGACTGATGGACTCGAAGAGAAGTCAAAGGCTTGAGTAAATAAATGCGTGAAAAAGTAGCTTAATCATCAGAGTTGTCCTATGTAGGAATGTAGCAGCTCATTTTGAAAGTTGCACATCACACTTCTTCCACGAAAACTACCCAGAAACTACTCAACATCCCGACTGTCTCAAATCGACGATTACCAAAAGTCAGGGTCACGCTCAGGGGACGTCTGTTCCACTCGAAATTTCCTAATTCGTCATCTTTTACGAAAAGAGCGTTGCTATTTATTTCACGGAAGAAAGGTCACCGGGGATGCGAATGGATATACGTGTGTTGAAAGTGCCATTGCAATCAGCAGCATGGCACTAGATGAAAGCTGCCATAAACAGTTCTAATTTATTTCTCTTTCTTCGCGCCTTTTTCACATCATATGCGATTTTTCAATTTGTTGACGGACAATAAGTATGTAATAAGATGTAATAACCTTGAAAAACTGTTTGTTATGAAAAACGAATGACTATCACGATAGGCATTGGAGGTGGATGACCCTTACTTCGCCGAAACGTCTACCTCTTTCTAAAGTCTATCTCTCAGTAGCTAACAACCTCGAAATTCTATCGACATGATAGTCATGGAACCATCACCATCGCATGTGTTCTCGCCACAAATGTTCTTCGTGATGTGAAAACCGATGCTTGCTTCCGTCCGAGGTACTCTGCATGGATGAGACTGAAGCTGATCTGGTGAGTGCCCTTCAACACGTACGCTGACATGCGTTAGTACGAGAAGAGAATTAAAAACTGAGGTAGAAGAGTATTGGGGAAATGGAACAATGTTCGCTTTTGAAAACCCTATTATTCCGTCCATGAACATTTTTTGCGAAGAAATATTTTCTGCCAACCAAGTGATGCGAAATAAGAAACGATTAGATAGAGAAAGCGTTCAGATTTTGCTATTCCGGGATTCCTGTAACCTCCAAATTGATACGTCTACTATAATGGTCGTGCATGCGGTGTTATAAACCTCAAATTTGTTTAGTCGCTACAGTGGTTCGCTCAAAACTATTCGAGTGAGACGAGAAAGTTGGCATGCATGAAACGTTGCTTAGCAAATTTGTAGGTGCGAATAGAAACATCTGGAAGTTGCTTCTCTGTGAATCCTTCTTATAGAGTATGTAGCGTACCTCTATGACATATGCATGTAACATAACACTTTCGCAGGGCGATATACGGCTTGAAGTTTGAAAAGTCATAGATTTGAGGAATAACGAGAGTGATTTGAACTATGTGACGATAACAATAACATTTTCCACCTTGGAAATGAGACACTTTTCTCAAAATCAGCTGCACAAAGATGACCTTGCGTTCACAAAGAAAGGGCGCGACGCTGTGACAAATAGCTACAAAGCCTAGCAAATGGATCTGCAGGAGACAAAACTGCGCGATTTTTTTTTCAATCGATAGCCAATTTCACTCAATGAGAAGCTGGCAACATTATGAGTAAGAAAGAATTCCTAATTTTGAAGCGAATTCTCTTGCAAGAATTCGCATACAAATGAAATGAAGATTTGCTTTAACAGCATGATCCGTTGAGACGAAATTTTTGATGGAAAATAGCACAAATGTATAGGAATTCCATATTTGTAAGCCCATAAGCTTATCGGAAGTATTATACAAAATATTCGGTGCATCGCCTAGGCATTATCCAACCGATTTTTGCATTTGCTTTTCGGTAGCTTCCGATTTGAAATATCCTATGCTTTCTTCGATATTTCTATTTCCAATCTGAGTTTTTAATTCTGCCCTTCATTCCGTAAGCGCCATAACTCATGCCGGTGCGGTCCATTAAGGTTCAGATGACATTAGAATTCCAACTATTTTTGATTTCAAATATTGACAGAATGTCGCCTTCCTGTATTAGTTTCGTTTGCTTCCAGAAATCTGCACCTCTTCAAACTTTTTGAAGTGGCTGTGCGGTTCGCAGATCCAACAATATCATGTGCAACGAATACAGCAACAGTTATGCGGTCGGGACGCTCGCAACAACTTGTCTCGTTCTCACCATATGTGCTATTCGAGAAAAAAAAAGAGTCATCTTCAAGATGTTTCAACCAATTGCTCTAGTTGTTAAAATTCACGAGACCAATTGCTCTAATTCTTAAAAATCACGAGGTCTAATTGTTAAATTTTAATTGTTAAAATTCACCAGCATTCTCACTCATGAATTGAATAGCTCCACTCGCTAACAATATTCGATGTGAACTATGGAACTGTTGAAGGTATCATAGATCGTTCCAAAAACGGAGTTGCAACATGAAAATCATTTGCGAGCAAACTAGTCAGCATCAAAAGACAGTTCTTGAAATTTTTTAAAGAACTGGACAAGCTAGGCGTGAGACGTATACAATGTTGGACTTTATGACTGAAAGAATAATCACGTAATTGGTGCCCAAAATGCGTCCGACTATCATCGGGGTTACCGCCTGAAAAAAAAAGCGCTGATGAATTATCGGAATTCATAGGTGGATGGTTCCGCTCTCTAATAACCGAATTTCTAAGCCTAAAGTGATATTTTTAATGTGAACTACAGTGGGCTTTCGGAAATTTTCCCGCAGGCATCCTCAGAAGACAGAGATTTCTGAAGTTCAAAGGGATCTGTTCCATAGTTCTTTCTGGCCTCAAACGTCGAATCTAAATCTGCATTGCGGCAAGTGGATCCGCTGTTGAACAGCGCAGCTAATTGTACAGACAGGGGGTAGCAATATCTCCAAGAAGTGTAAAAGAAGAGATGGAAAAAATCGACTATTACCACAACTGACTCCGTGCAATGGCCTGCACTTTGGAGTGATTTCATATATGGCGCCGCGCTTTCCCGTGGTTCGCTCCAAATATTCGAAAACAGCACGATATGGTCTAAAAATGTTATTTTCTAAAATATGGTCTAAAAATGGTCTAAAAAAGATATGGTCTAAAAAAATGATATGGTCCAAAAAATGGAATGCATAAATTAGCATCCTCTAGTTGTATTCAAATTGATGTCCATGCAAACATTGTACGAAATGATCGCTTTTTGACCACAAACGACACAAAAGCAACACAGCACCAATCGCTCGAACGAACGACGTGAACCTTATTTCCGCCTTCGTGAACCTTCTACCTCCTTTCTTATTTAGAATGAAAACGACTGTCCACGTCGTTTGCCACTCACTTAATTCATTTAGGATGGCGGATGCGCGCTTGACTTTCAGTCGATATTGCAGTTATAGTAGCAGTTTGTGTGGTCCAGTGATGCATAGAGTCCTGATGACTCTTGGCGAAATTGCAGAGCGCGCATTAACGTTTCAATGTTTCAGTGTGCATTTTTGGCTGACCGATCACTTGGAATGGATGAAATGATCGCGGCGCTGCCGTTAAGGAAGGACCATCAATGCTTCGCATTCCAAATGAGCGCCATTTGGCAAGGATGTTATATATATTTTCAATACAGGCACGATTCATCGCTAAATGAGCGCTTGCGTTGCTGCTATCTGCATTGCGCTAGCTCATTTCATGGTGCTATTCCACATTATTGAAGCTGTCACTGTCAGATTATGTCAAAACTCTGAGGAAATAAGTTCTGAAGATTTAGTTCCCGGAGGATGGTGCTCTAGAAAAATCGAGAACATTTTGTCTTTACCTTTTTTACCACAACGTACTTGGTGTTGCATGTGTAGATTTTGACGTTGCTGAGTGTCGACATGTAAGGAGTGAGTGCTCTTAGAGCAAAAGTTTGCGCTTTTGTTCGAAGAAATCTAAAGCTTCTATGAAGATTAGCGTCAAAATGTACATCAGCGGATTATGGAGGTGACCTGACAATTGTGTGCGGTGGACATTCACTCTCAGAGAGTTTTTTACTGGTGATCTACTAAGACCCTGAATTTAAAGGAAATTTTCATTAAATGCTGAAGATGGGTGAGCATACGCTGCAGGCTCGTTTTTGTTCATTCTTGAGTTCAATCATACGCAAAGGAGGACTATCTCATCCGGCTACAGATTTTGTTGAGGTAGTCATTGCACATCCTCATTTCTGTCGTCCACGTCGGTAACTGTCAGTTAATATACCTCATTCAAAGTCCGTGAACGTTTCATCTACGCTTTTATTCATATTCATTGCGGAGAAGCAGTGACTATGCCTTACTCGTAGATGGATTCCCGTTTGTTTTATTTCATGATGAAGTAAGAAGGTTCAGTTGAAACGATCTGTTCTAGAAGAGATTGGTTGCGATGAAAAATGTATTTTCGGTGAGTTTCCATCTCACCTAGATCGCTGCAGAAACTATAGGGTTCGGCGTCACAGACCATTATAATATTTAGAACGACAAATATTGGGGCTAAGGAGATAGAACTCAAAAGCGAACTATATGAAGATGAAATAGAGCATCGAAATTTCGATGTGAAGCTTCTCTAACGATTAGCCCTACTCCTCAAATAGATATACTTATCACCGAATAGTCGAATTCTATGAAGACCCCAAATCTCGAATAGCCGCAAAATTAGAATAACACAAAATTTCGACCGAAAGTTTCGAATCTCAGCGGCATCAAATCACCGACAACTTTATATAAATTTTTGCAGGCTTCATGCGCTATGAGGATTTATTTTGTATGACAATTAAGCGCTTTCCAATTCCCTCTCTTCACTGCTTAACAGCAGAGTA
This sequence comes from Toxascaris leonina, assembly GCA_022844705.1. NCBI lineage: Eukaryota > Metazoa > Nematoda > Chromadorea > Rhabditida > Ascarididae > Toxascaris > Toxascaris leonina. Next base: position 10,317 of record JAARMF010000750.1, on the reverse strand, counting down.
TTGGAAAAGACTCTAGCTTTATGACCATATATATGGCTCAACGAAGGCGAAATCTTGAGGAGTTGTATGCTTTCATGAATCACAACGTCAAATATTGAGTAACAATTGAACTCATTTGAATTCAGGCTTGAACCAACACGGGCAATATGCCCACTCGATCACACCTCAACGGCCTAAAAAGAAAATTACTATCTCAATAGACAAATTAAGCCTGAATTGGCAAATAATGTCGAATTTTTAATATGCTTGCCAATTCCGGTGTTTAACCTAGATATTCTTATTCAGAAAGCCCTCCATCTACTAACTACTCCATATATACTCTAGTTTTCTTTAGGGATAATCATTGTTTCCCATCATTCTAGGGATAATCATTATTTGTCAATTTCCAGCAGGTCAACAACGAGGATTGCGTAGCCTCTCATACTTCATAAACGATGCGAAGCAATATGAAAATGTTGAGAGTATAAAATAATGGTTAAAAAACTACAAAAATATTACCTTTGGACGACACAATGAGAGAGAGACAAAGGTAGAGCAACTATATTAGAGAGCAACGATATTCGATAGATATTTCAAATAAGTTTACTATTGGTCTATTTATATGTTACAGCACTACTTTAAACTTTCATAAATGCACTGCTGTTAGAGAATTCATCGATTGCATTTACAAAACGCTCATTGATATGTAAACTAATAATCGAACTAGCAATTAGTCATATTAAACAATATAATACTGCAAATTAATTCATTGAAAATGAATTCATTCAGATTCGAATCGACTAAGCAAATCTTTCGTATTTAGCTGATGCTTTATCTCGCTTACACAAGTATATGGCTAATATTTCATTAGCTTATTCATAGCTATATAGCATTCAGTGCTAAACATCGTTTTTTTCTCCGCAGCCATCATAGAAGATCCAATTGTTATTGGAATAGAGAGCATATTTCAAAGAGATTTATTCCTATAATTTCCTCTTTTTATTAGTTCACATCGGTCGGTGTCGTTGGGGCGGTTGCTGAGCGGTCGTGTTTCCTACCGCTCAGCTCGACGTGGTGGAAGGGTCGCGAAAGGGCCGTCAGATATGACGGTCGCCTGCGAATATGCAAAATAAGCAGGCGTGAAACAACCGACGGCGAAATTCATCAGGGTGTGACTGCGGTTGGCGGTGGCGCGCCAACATTTAAAAAATGGTCACATTACCCAATGACGGTTTCGCATCACGGCGAGTACGATCCGCTGAAAAAGATCGCAGCCCCTGCTGCCTTGCAGGTACTTCGTGGAAGAAGAAAGGCTAGGAGAAGGAAACTCCGAATAACCGAAACCTACGTCGCCAGCAGGCCGGCCACCAGGCGATGTACTACTGGCCACAGCAATATGGAAAGCAAGAACGCGGCAGACTGCCAACAAGATGGGGTTTCGTCATCTACATGGCACTGCTT
>JAARMF010000749.1:3527-64055 GCA_022844705.1 Toxascaris leonina | reverse complement strand
GGGAGAGGCCGAAGAGAGGAAAGGAATCCATGGAAAATGGAAGGAAATAGTGATGGCGAATCACACTGTAGACGCAGAAGGCATTTGAAACTCGAAGGGGATGGCGGAGCGGGAGGGATGCTGTTTAATTTAAAAGTCTTGCTGCTGCTGCTCGTGTAGCGGACAGTAGGAGTCGGGCGAAAGTGGGAGGTGGAGGTAGGGAATGTGGGGAAGGGTGGGGTGGTAGTGGTATATGAGAGAGCAATGGTAACTGATGTTGCATTATTGAATCCTACATTGAACTCCGTCATCATATTATTATCAAAGCGTGGGGCGACAGCAAGTGTTGTTTCGACAAAACTCGAACAAAAACAGGAGGTGCTTTGTGAAGCCAGCGAAATCACACTCTGTTTCTGATGTTTCACTGACCACTTTTACTGTCGAAGGTACTAAGAAAAAACATGTACAAATTCAGCTTTTTTTTAAAGTGACGTTCTTCATGGCTAACCAGTATTTGACTCAAGGTGATGAGACTTGAAAGCAGTAAAGAATAAGGCAGTAAAATCAACTGTTGGAAACAATCAACATTAATATCATTTTTCAATACTCAAGAAGAACCAATTTCACATGAAGATAATAAGAACAGAGATCAGTAGGAATTTCAAGAGACAAACATAAAATAACGTTTGCTGGCTGTATTCATCTTACTAAATCGTTGACTTACTCCAATAAACGGATATACAAATATACCTCTGTAAGGAAGTTACTCTCTAACACCCTGAATTAGTGTATCAATATTACCCCACGCTTCTGTGTGCTAGAAAACGCCGCTGACTTAGTGAAGTGATTTTTATTGACTACCTTTCGGAGATAGTGACCAATAGTAAAAAATCAGCTTTCCGTTGAGGAATTTGTATTTTAGCTTTTCATAGAGGATTATATTTCATTGTAGGAAATATTTTGGTCAAGTTATATCACTTTCGCAACAATGATTTTTCATATCAATATTGAGCTGAAGAAACGCGTATACCATATTTGGGAAGCGAAGATAAAACAAACAGCCGGCAAATAAAATAAAAAATGCATCACTAAATCAAATCAGCGAACTATGGAGTGACGAACGTATTGCACTTCATAAAGCCTTCTTTACATGAGTGTAACATTTCATTCACTCATGCACAATGAATCTTTTGGCTTTATGAAATTGCATCTCCAAATAATCATTTCCCAATATTTTCACTAAATCACTTAGCAGAAATATATGTGCTCAAGGAATCGTTACAGAGACTGTTAATAGTGCAATCAATTTCACAGTTGTATTATCGCTATGGTGAGGTAGCGATCATTTTTGTCGAAAAGACTTTTTTGGGAAATTATTATCATACATCCTTCCTATACAAGCAATGTGCTGGCAAATTAACGGCCTTGGAGCTTTATTGGAGGCAATACGACAACATTCTAGTCCTCTCCTGTTAGTGACGTTGTCCTCCCGAGCTCTATTCGATGTATGAAAGCAGTAGGACCATGGCAAACAACATCAAGAGGAGATATTGGTGCGACCGTATTTGCTTCTTTCGCTTTCCGTCTACCCTCTGCTGTGCGTGACGGCGGTGTAATTACGGATATCTGAAGAATAAAATGTGGTTTCGTAACTTTTATCTATTCAGCAACTGTCTGATGCGTACGGTTGTGAATTCTTTCTGCGAAGGCCAACCGATGATTGTTAACCTACGAGAGAATTCATGCATATATTTGAAAAAAATTTATCGGCTCGGTTGTTTGGTTCGTTCTCAGGGTAACCACTAATTGTAGCGCTTATGGAATAACCGGTTCATTACGAACCTAAAGCAGTCGCAAAGGTGTACTGGCGATCACTGTAGCGTTCGACTTTTGAACACCAAGATGCCTTGACGATACCACCTTATACTATTTATCTCTCAGCGTTGAGCCATAATCATTCATACTATGTCTAACACTGTTGCTGAGACGTCAATAAAATAAAGAACTGTCGTGATTTAACAGCTATCAATTAGCACCACAGTAAACAATCAGATAAACAGTCAAAATTCACCTCGTTGTTGATCTTATTAATGAGTTTTTGTGTTTTATAGAAACTATCTTTTCTTTCAGGTGATCCTTGTGAACTGCGCTCAGATGACTGCACGCTGCTCTTCTCGGAGTCTGCAAAAAAAAAAACAAATGGAGCAGCATAATAAGATTAACTGATATAATATTTGCATTTGTATCTTTTCATCTGCCAAAACCATAAGATACTGACTCACGATGTAAGAAGTCGTGCCCATTTACTTTATGACTACTAAATCACAGGCACAACTGTTACATAGAAGGTTACGTCTTCTTTTTTTCCAACACAGTGCGAAACTGCATATCGACTGACGTTCAGGGCAGCCCAACTTTACCCATCTTCATGCGGTAATGAAATCCCATAAAATGGAGGAGAAATATAGAACGGAAGGGCCGTCACAATGCGCTAAAAGACACACAGTTTCAGCCAAAAGGGAAGCACGCTTCTTCTAAACGACAGAAAAAGCAAGCGTTTGCTTCTGGATATCTCCAGCAGTCAACTAGCTGCAAGTCCACCATGATATCACTGTATTTAGCAGAAGCAATATTATTTCAATTGTGAGTGCCACGTTTTCTCGGATAGATACTGGTACTGCTCTACTACGAAGCATTTTGAAAGGAAAATCACGTCCTCACTGAAGTTGCGCATCTCAACTATGATTGAAACATAGTGCGATATTTCAATTATAAAGGACTGTTTAGGTGCTAGTAGGTCTAGCGAAAAAACGTATTTTTCTATTAATGTTCGTAATCGCTCTGCCTTTGATGCCTAATGCATGAAATGATGAGAAAAATAAAGAGAAATAGACATTCTACGACGAGGTGAGAAATATGAACTTTTTAGGTTTTTGAAAAGAAAAACGCCTAAAAAACTGCTTTGTTCACAATCGGCCGATTGCTAACCGAGTCTCTGTCCGGTAATCGCAGTTAGAATAGCCGGCAATACAACAAGTCCATGAAACATCCCGAGCAATACGACGACGACAACTGTTTTTAAGAAAACCATCGCTAGATAGGACTGCTTGAAGACGAGCGGAAATAATGCTACTATTGTCGAAGTTCCAACTTGAATCATTGGCCAACCGATCGCTGTCAGCGCTTCTTCCAGGCGATCGCGCGAACTCTGAAAATGCTTTGAAATAGCATCTTGACACAGATTCACACCGAGCATGTTCACAAAATGCCTTCGTTTCAGTGCAGTTCGCTTCAAGTTCATGGGATTCCATGATAATCTATACAACCCCCTATCATGGTATAGCCTTCACAGTGCACAGATTAGGGAAAGTCCACTAAATTTTAGAAAATTCCGCAGAGATGGTTCATAATCACGCACTGACAACGTATTTGTGTTGAATTTTTTTGGTCCTCAAAAACATTAGCCGTTCGTTATGCTATTACTTTATGGTCTCGTGTAAAACCTGGAATTACATGAATTGCTGTAATATGCTTTATTATGAAGCATATGAATATCGTTATTTTCTGAAAACTTCCAAACCGATTTCGTTAGCCATCTTTGTTCGGGATGAAACATGTTAAACATTGGAAAGAACGAATTCTCTCATCATTTCTGATTCGAGATTTCGATTTGCTCTACTGGAACGAAAGTCTGCCTTAATGCGAAAACCGGGACTCGCACGTTGTCTTGGCAGCAGATCCAGCTTTGAGCATTTTTTCCCCTGTGAATTTTTGGGAAATTATCGGTCCCATAGTCATCAAAGCAAATGACTTTTGGCCTCGTATGTTAAACTTAGCTGATTTTTCATCTGCTGGAGAAGAAAAGATGGGTTTCCTAATTGCTTGAAATAATTTTCGATGGCAACGAATCTTAAAAGAGTAGTTAACGACGAACAACCATGGCGCATAAACAAGTAATGGTCCCAGCATGTTTCGATACTAAATTCAAAGGAAGAGAAGTTTTTCGAATGGGGAGGCAGTCTGCAGTAGGTGAAGAAGCTCTTTGCTTGTTAGGAGAACAAGACGTTTCTTTTGAGGCCAAAATATGATTAATCTTTGCAACGTATGAATATGCCCATGAAAAGTTGCTTGTAAATGAACGGGAGCGCATAAGCAATCTGTGCCTTTGAAAAGGCCTTTCGCAAATTTGCGTCTTTTGTTGCTCGTAAAAGGCGGTCTCTAATTTGTTAGGAATGTCGATCACTTACTGTTCGAGCACGAGTGCAAACCCGAATGAAGCGGATATTCTTAAGCCATTTTTACATCAATTCCATCTGAGAAGGAGAAATGAAGAAATTATATGATATATATAAGAATCGGGGGAATGAAAATAATGCAGTAAAAACGCACTTTTGCATGTGCTTTATAATAGTGATAACTGATATGTGCTGTAAAATCCACTGAGCATCCAATAGCCATGAGGAGCGCAGCCATCGAAAGCGGATCCAGATCAACACCCCAATGGGAGAGCAAACCAAATACACCTATGCTGATACTGAATACGGAAAAGACCGCACAAGCGATGCTCGTCATGCTTGGAATGAATATGAAGCAAGCAGCCGCTGTACAAAACAGTGCTGCTGCTACACTCCACAACACTGTGCTCTCGATTGATAAAGTCTGAAAAATACTTCAGTAAGACTCCAAAATCATTCTTGCATTCCGTTATCTGGAAATTTTGCTGCATTTTTTCCACGAGTGATCTTTTCTGCATTCCTGTTAATAACCCTTTCAGTTTATCGCCGTTCAAGCCAAAACAAATCAAGTCGGTGGCCATTTTCGATAACTTACATAAATATACTGCGAACTAGTGGATGTATTCGACTTCGAAACGCTTCTGGACGAAGTTTTTTCTCATCTAGGTGGTGGATGATTGAGTGGTGGTACGAGAATAGTAAGAAAATCGTTTAGGAGGAGTGAAAATGAAAATGTGTATAAATAGAAATCCGAGTGCTCGGAAAGTTTTTCAGCCATATATTCATGTTGAATCTCTAAACATTTAACATTCTTTTCGCTTTGATAATTCAATACTTCCTTGATTTTTTATTCCTCCCCTCAGGTTTTCTCCGTTTTCACGAGTTTGATCAGAATTCGTGGCCCAATTTAAAAAATTGAATGTTCAAAATAAACATTAGGACATATCTAAAAAAGAAGTGGGTTGGATGTTTCCATGTCTCATAAGCTTTGAAATCATAGAGTGACGTAATCCCTGACTCGAGTGGAAATTTTCACTGTCCCTCTCCTAAACATCTAATATGTTTTCGTGTTGCAGTTTCCATTATTTCTTCCTCCAATGCCTCTATGCGCCGCTCAACCTGTGCTAAAGGACACTGGTTCACAACAAAATGGGAACGTTCCATTCCCATAAATAACTCTACCTTTGCAATAAAAAACGGACTTTAAAGTAAAGGGTACGACAAATGAAAAAACAATGAAAACTTTACTAATAAAATTGATTTCATCATGCTATTAAGATACGTTCTTTGATGGCAGGAAAATGCGAATGAGCTGACCATAAAAAGTACCAAATTTGCCCATCTATTCGCGTTCAGTGCCTTCATAAATGCGCGATTTTCTTCGATGTCAACAGAAGTTAAGCGCTCTGATCATCACTTTAAACTTTCGGCTGACAGATAATATTTTGAACATAGTGGAAGTTCGAGAAAAAGCACGTGAATAGCACATGAAGGGAGATGAATGTGACATGCAAAGTGACCGTTTAGATTCGTCGAGGTCGCACTTACGATACAGCCATTTTAAAGTTCCTCCGAAAGAGGTCAAATGAGCAAGACTACGGAATTTTTGAGTTCAGAAATTTTAAAAAATGTCTGGTTATTCGGCATTTTCCTGGAAGCAGGTTTGAGGATTTGGGTTTTCGAATTTAGAAAACGCGCCAGCAAATAATGAAAGTATTTCACTTAATGGTGAAATTCACTTTCATTATTTGCTGGCAAGTTCTCACTGGAACAGGTCCTTACCTGAATCTCATTATCAGATTTCATCAACAAAAAGACCCTGTCCTGACGAACTGCTCGCTTTCAGGAACAAATTTTTCTTCAGCGAAAAAAACGTGAATAGCTTTTTGTTGCGCACCAGAGATCACCTCTCGACCGATGAAATACACTCTGTTTGAAGATCATTTTTTCCTGACTATCGTCCACTGTTGAAGATGCATACTGTATTCCACTCTTACGCTCTAGCTGAACGCTGATCGCCTTTGCAATACACAGTCCACAAATGCCGCCTGCACGGCATGCACCCATATATGCTACATGAATTCTGCCATATATGTCACCTGCATGATGTACAGCAGTCATCTGTCTCCACCACCTGGGCGGAACATTTCTCGGATCTTTCATCCCCCTTCTCTGCCAGTCATCACATCTGACTGAAAGTACAACTATAAAACGATCATCACAAACCTGATCAACAAACGGTGAATGTTCACTATAAGGGTATACTTCGTATTCAGCATACTTCGCAGCAATACGCCTCCAGTCAGCGACTGCTGGGATCATCTCATGGTACTTTATAACCTGAAATTTATCAAATGCGAGAAGGAAATTACTGAGGAATGGTAAATGGAGTGCTATTTGAAATTTAAGAAATTGTTATCAGAACTCTACGTTAAACAGTAATATTTATTTTTTTTATGCTGTCCAGCAGTTAATGTCATTAAAATCCTCAGGTGCAAATATGCTACAGCTAGCTGAGAAGTGAAAATCAAAAAACTGCGTGGGAAAAATTTATTCTCTCATCCTCCTAACAGCCTTCACAATGTTTTCGTTATCCTCCTTGCCACTTTTTCTACCAGAGAGTGGTGAAAGACGCGACAGAGGTTACGGTAGAAAAAAGCACGAATAAATGCTGGAAAGGAGCTGCTGATAACATCACTCATCAAAGCGACAACAAATTTGCAGACAGCAGACTTTTTTAGAGACCAGAAAAAACGAATTTCACTGGACGAACCTCATGGAAATTCGTAATGAAGAAGAAAGCTGTTATGCATTCGGGCTGATTCTCATAGCATGCGGTTTCGTTCATACGCACAAATGAACTGAGGAAAAAATATGTGGCGGATTTGAAGAATGTTGGAATCTCTGTGTAAACGAAGTCATCGGTTTCGCCGTAAAATCTGAAAACAAGAGTCACTGATGAACTTACGTGAGCGAGAGCGTGCGGTCCCGGAAAGTGATAGCAGAAAGGATAGACTCTGATTCAGAACACCGATAAAGCAATACAGCAGATATGTAACCGTCACAGAATGATTTAAGGAACAAAACAATTTTCAATATCATTGTGCGAAAGATGAGCAAAAAAGTTATTTCCAAGACATTACTACAGTCCTCGTTCGATTCCTGCAAAACTTCCCCACCTTTTCGCTTCTGTGAATGGTAAGAAAAATTCGCTGTCTAAGATCAGTTCAGAACCTAATGTTCTTTAGAACCTAATAAAATATGGTTTTTAAATGATTGCAACAACAAATCTAGACCTATCTTTACGAAGAGTTTCTATATTGCCGGTCTATTCTTCTCCTCTTCATGTATCCAGTTCTGCTGCAGAAACATTAAAACATAACTGGATTAAGACAAGAACAAATTATTACTTCAGGAAGTCCTCGTACTGTTGCAGCCAGAAGAATGTCGACTCATTACCGTAGCTATATGCGCTATGTTCGAATTCATAGACCAATGATTTAATCGCTAAAAACATTGCACTATTGTTATGCACAGTCGAAGAATGGCAATCGAAAAAAATGTTAGTGACAACCACATCATTGAGCAATCAAAAACAAAATATGAAAAATGATTGTCAAAAAAAGATCTAGACTTTGACTGTTATGAGGCAAATAAGAAGTGCATTAGTAAAATCACAACGAATATGCCGCATCTGACTAGGAAAACAGTGTAGTGACGCCGTTGCTGTATCGCAGCTAGCAGGAGCTAGCTGTTCTCTCATAGTTCAAAAACCGTGAAAAACCAAATGTACGTCACGCTTACTGCGCATCTCGGAGTGGTACAGTTTGCGAGGTTACAATATATCGGCAGCGATATTGCTATTGCGAGCACGAATTAAAAACGATTTCGAAATAATTTTCTATTAGGGTTGCGTTATCCTGATACCTTCTAAGACCCACTTTCGATATGATAAAAAGAGCAGTTTGAGCGAACAAACCTTTCATGCGTGCTGGATCCCTTAAATCGCCTGGCTTCATAACAAATACAGTGATCGGTTGCATATTACGGAGTGCCGATTCGTAAGCGTGTTGGAAGTCATGAAGGTATGAGTCAGGTAGAGCCATTTTATCGATGGAAATATTCGCACGCAGCTCCCGAATTCCAGTCGCCGAGAGATAATAATATGAGATCATAAATGCAAGTAGCACAAATCTGAAAGTTTCCTGATGATTTTCTTCTTCATTTACTAATAAGGCACATGATTTCTACATTTCTGAGTGTAGGAATCGCCTCCACTTCACTCCCCCTCCCCGTCCCTCTCTTCTGATTTATGTTGCATCAGTCCTCATACAAATCCGGCGGAATGGATCGCCTCATCTTTAAGGCAACACGTCTCAAACAAGGAAGGCAAAGGTGAAAGCCTCGTAAACGGCTGGTCCACAATCGAGGCATGAAATTTCAATGCTACCTTCAGCACACTGAACGGCAGGAATCAAAATGAAGACGGCTAAGAAGCGTCGCTATAAAGCAGCAAGTTCGATGAATGTGCTCAAGATTATTAGCGGCATTGCTGCATTGGAGGAGCACAAGAAGGTTACATATGACATTTGGTGAATTCAGGAGGTCGTAGTCTTTCCACATATGGCAGCTATTCAGTTGTGAGCACCACCGATTAGTACTCACGGTGTTTTTTTTACTTTTCATTTATAGACCAACCATCTGTGCTATTTCATGTTGTTAAACAATCCAGAAAACGTGCCAACACATGTTCTTACCTGCCTGGCCAAGATGAAATCACCATCGACCAATTCTTAATAAGCCGTATTTGAAAATCGTTTGCTTTTTCAACAAAAAAGTTATGCGCCTGAAAATCAAATGACAGTGAACTGAAAAATCCTTTTAGGCTATTCGATCGATCTGAAGAACTAGGTGTCTTCCAACAATTTGGCATCCCTAGAGTTTTTTTCTTCATCATCTTCTAGTTCAGAAAAGAACAGAACCGTTTTCAGAATGAGGAGCGAATTCTCAGAGCAGTTTTTATTCGCCTATTATTCTCAATAATTCACTTCTATGTAATGTATGGCTAACAAAGACTGCGATTAAGAACAGTTCCGCACTGCAACAAAAAAGCATCTGACGCCAGGCATGCTCACGCATCGACTGATTACCTAATATGTTCTAACATTACCTGAATACCGTTAACCGATTGCCCTACTCCTCTTCATAGTCTACATTATGTCATGTTGTCTTATCATAAGTAAAACTGGCTTCGTTATTATTCACTATTCTAGTTTAGTCAACATTATTTGGCGCTTTTTTTCGATGTTCAGCTCTAAACTTCTCACTAATAATTAAATTAACTGAAGTTGCAAGATGAATCTAATTTATTTAATCGTCTCTCTTTGCTGACTGTAGAATTATCTGAAACTGATGGTGCAACCTGTGGATCAGCTTTGAAGCAACAAAGCAGTGATTGATAGCCGCGTTGTTCACGTCGCCCACTGAGTGCCAATATTGCTGTGAAGAGAATCAACTGATAGAAATAACAGATCACAATCGCAATACACGAATAAATGGAGAACGTCCGCACGGCAGGCGTTGAGGAGAGTATTCCAATAGCAAAAGATAAGGCGTTCGTCAACGAACTGAAATTATCCCCTCTGAGGGTCTAAATCTTTCGCTGGCTCGCATAGAAGAGTACAGCACCTTGAACCACTGTCTGGAGGCTGATGGAGAATAATTGACAGAATCAGGACAACCGAGTTTCGTCTTGCTATTGATGGCGAAACGTAGTTATCTTACCGCATATGCTGGAATGAGCGCCCTATTTCCTATTTTTATGCTACGCTAGAGGATCTGCATGAAGGCTCTACTAAATAGCTTTATATTCGCAACGGCTGCGTTAACACAAATTCTCAATAATATCTCTTCGATTAATTTCGGCAAACATATTAATCCGTTTCTCGGAAAAGCCTTCGAATGTATCATTTTCACTGTTCATTAATTTTCGAGTCAAAAAGTGTATAAATGAAAAGAATACTATAAATGCTGCATGGAGACAACTGCCTATGCGACTCCTCGCGATCTGATCGGACAATCATCTCATCATTGGGGAAGGTGCGACTTTTTTATGTCCGCGGTCACCTCAAGCGTTTGCATCCTCAAGCGCCTTCCTCCCCCATCGACACGGGCAGGGAATTAACGGGACGTGGGTTCCTTGCCAGCTGTCGTAGAAAGCAAGCGCTTTCCAACTCCTCGTGAACTGTGATGCAGCTGCTGGAGGTGAAGATTTGAACCGCGCTAAGTTTTGTCAAGGGACAGTATTTACATGGTTTTCGCTACTGCGTTATGTCACTGTTGACATGCAAATGCAGTGGATAGGCAGTTTTTGAGAATCGGAGTTTTAGCATGCCCCTGTGCTGAAACGAAACTCGTTCTATGTGCTGGCAGCTCATTGTAATTGCCTCAGTTTTTAACTGTTTTTTTAAACTCTCGATGTGATTGCATTTTCTGTTCCCCGTTGTTGGCACAAACTTTTGGCAATGTTGTTGCTTTATTTCAACGAAGCAACCGCTGCTTATGGAAGCAACCTTACTGTTAGAACGGCCGTTGCTAAAAGTCGAGCTTGCTTTTGCGATAACATATGATTCATTTTGCTTTGACATTCAGAGGATGGACGAGTACGGGGGAAAGGGTGAGATGAGTCCGGGCCGCAGAAAAGCAGGAACGATAAACATTTGCATCTCGCTCTACTGATCAGCCGTGTTCAGCCGTTACGAACAAAGCTGGAACATACGGAACAATGCATATTTTCATATTTCAACCGAAAGGACCGCATACACAAAATTTCAACAAGAGGATGCGTATGACGAAGATTGAACAGAATGAGATATATGCAAATTCTTAGGCGAATTTAAATGCCTACAGCTGTTCTCAAAATTAACGAATAATGCGGTCGGTCATGTTGTGTTGCACTATTTACCCCCCAAGCCTCGTAGCTACACTCAAGTGTTATGTTGAAGTGACCTTGAATTTCTGCACTTACTGTAAAAAATTGAATACCTCTTCAAGCAGTTGGTTGTGAACGGACTCCGGACAACTGGAACATTTGTGCGAGATTAGATGAGCTTTTCATAGCTGGTATGATTGGTACACAGTTGAAAAACCTATTGACATAGTGATTAAATGATGTTCATCATCAACAACATTACCTTATTGTGATCGATGGTCCCGCATCTTCGAGTGCCTTCGATAGCCGATTTTGGATTTCAGCATTCATATCCGTCCGATCCCACGCTCTTAAAATTATGAAAACGTCGTCGACACCGACCGAAAGAACAAGAAACAACGATGCGACGACGATTGACTGGAATTTGATACCCATCGCTGAGATGACACCCGTTGATGTGAGCAACGCCAATAATGGAATCAGACAGCCGATCAACGATTCCCATGGCTTACTTCTCGTAGGATTTTGACTGAAAAATTACATTTCTTATAGATCTGGCAATCTTTTAAAGCCAAACATTTGCCAAAAGCACTAATGACAAAGACGTTTGAATCAACAAAACCTTTCGGCCATTGTCTCATATAAACGAGCAGTAATCTCGTTCAGTGAAATGAGAATAGAAACTACGATTCCCATCCTCTCTATATGATATTTAATGCCAGGAGAGACTGCATTGAATACCTCACTATTCCATATGTTTTATTAACTTCGATAACCACTCTCTTATTAATTTTGCCTTTTTCCACTAAAAGGATGCAATAGTGAATTCCATTGCGACGTTAGCGAGAAATCAGGAGGCCGATTTGTTATGTATATATCCTTCTCGACAGGCAGTGCACAGAACGATGGGGCTCGCTATATTTTAATGTTTACTGATAAAATAACAGAAGTGTTAATGCTAGTGATATGGAGATAACTTCGTACAACGAGCAAGTCAACAATTAACGAACTGGTTTCTGGAGCAATTATTTATAGCAATGCACCAACTTTAGTTAATATCATCTTAGTCACCAGTGATAACATAAAAACCATTGCAAATGAAGTAAGTTGCTCGAAGAGGACTACTGTCTATGAGCTCGAGTTTTTGGCTGTGCCTCTGTTCGTGCAATTCGCTTTTCCTTACCCTGATTTTAGGTAGTTCACCTGCAGAAATTCCTGTAATTTGTCCCAATCTTCGTGAATTTTCGCTGATCATCTTTCTATTTGCAGACCTCGCTCCCTTCTTAAATGGAATGTTGACCCGTTTGCCCTTCATGAATTTTCATAGGCTCTTAGTCCCCCGATCATCTCTGTCACTTTTTTCTCTTCACGTGTTTCTTAGCCCATCCTCCACCCGCTACAGATATCTGCAGTCTACTGTTCTTAGCTGTAAAATATTTTGTCAGTTTTCCCCGGAGTTTTTGCAGCGTTATAATGGAGATCGTGATCACCGCCATCACAGACTGAATGCGACGCAAATTTCTTCCCACTACAAAATTTTCCCTCCAAAAGAATTCCGACAGTGACGAGGGGATGAGAGTGGAGGGAGTAAAGATGCTATACTGACGGTGCCCGCGAGCTGAATTTGGCCACTTCGCTGAGCACTAGTGATGAAGTTGGATAGCGTCGACTCTTTGTTTCGCTGTTTGGTGTTCATTAGCCGACCAATATCGTGCTGCATTACAACGCCCCCACAAGCGAATCGACATTCAACATGCCCACAGGCGTTTAACCTTCGCAGCGAAAACCATTATTGATTCATGAATGGTGCTGTCAACCTGCCAATTGGGTGGGAGAGTATCATCACGATGACTGAAGGAATGGGGAGTGAAATAAGAGGATTACGGACATGCGCGTCATAGACTACTGATAAAATACGTGTTCTTAAAAAGTTTGTTGCATATGAGTCAAGTGATGATGTATAAATGTTCAAGAGGAATGTACCAATGGGCAAATATGGTAGGAGGTAAACAACCAAAGAATGGTGGGTGAAGAAAAGGAATGAAGAAATCTTGGGAACTGCGCAAAATGATCAATTTTAGTTTGACTGTGCAGAATGCAAAATACTGGAAGCAAAATGCCTCAGCATATAACAGAAAGGATGATCAAATAAAATGATGAAAGTGAGCGTGGTAGCATCTATGAGTGATTCCTCTTTTTTGTTGTGCTCCGTGTGCAAAGAGAAAAGAAAAGAAAGAGGAAGATGAAAATGATGGAATATTAACCGAAATGAGCTGGATACAACGAAAACGATCATGAAAATAATTGAGCCAGCGATAATGGGTGCAGTTTCGAAGCCCATTCGACGCACCTCTTCCGAAACTCGATTATCACCAGTGATTTCCACCTGAAAATTTAAAAAATCACGTAAAGGAAAAATAAAAGAATACTTTTTTCTTCGTTTTCCACGCAAGCAACTCTGGCCACTGTCAAAGCTAATGTGATTCTCTGGGAAGAAAAGGTGGGTGTTGGTTACGTGAGTATGTAGAGAACCAGTAGGGACGGTATCAAACGGTTTTTTTTCTCTTGCATGCATCATGTTTTGCTCTCCACGCGAATAAATACAAACTCCAGGCCTCCTCTTCACTTGAACCCTGCTAGAGCCTCAACAGCATGCAATACACTGATGAACATAGCGTTCTCTTAGTAGTCCCCTCTTTCATTCACAGTAATGACTGCGTGAAACAACGTTTAATTAAGATTTATGAGGTAATGAAGGTCCATGAGGTAACGAGATATCTTTCACACACACAACGGAACAATATCGCTCGAAAGTATTGAATTAATGTATTACCTTCAAAATGCTGTATTCAGGATCACTGAAACATGATCTAGCTTCAAGTTGCCACTTATAGAGCAGAGGCCTGAATTCCTCCTGTGCAACAACGAAGAATGGCAAAATAGCCGTTGTAAATGACTCAATGAGCTTGGTATCCTTCTTCAGTGTTACTCCGTAGGCGTTGTTACCTGAAAATTTTGTTTGATTTTCGCTATCTGCTTCACGAACGTCTGTGATCATTGAATGGGTTCTTTAAATCGTTGTATACAATCTTTTATAGAGCGTTTTTGCACGCTTCCCCGAACGAATGGTATCGCTTTGGATAGATAAATTTTAGATTTCAGATCGTTTCTTCGCATCTGTTAGACTGCGCATCTATAATAAAAAAACTACGAGCACTACTGCCACTAATACTCGTGATACTATGAATGGTACTAATACTACTATGGCTATAACAACAAGAGTAACAACAACATGAAAACAGAAGTAACAACAACGAGAGTAACAACAACATGAAAACAGAACACCACTTCAAGGATTTGAAACTTCAACTCCACAAATGTGCATTCTTGTGTTAAACTCTTATTACATGAGTAGACCATGAGAAGAGTCATCAAACACTTTTTCGTGTATTTTCAGTTGCTGCAATCGTGCATCTGCTCATCGAGGTGTCGAGAATTGGGTGAACGAGCTGCAAAGTTTTGCGTCCTTTCATCTCCAGTAGCTGGACAAGTGATTTCGAAATTTTTAAAATTTCATTCACGGTCATCGCGAAAACGAATGGAATTGCGAAGCTTAAGCAGAAAAGTTTCGTTTTTCAACGGCTACATTTCACGACGAGTACGTCGTTATTTCCCACTGGGAAGCACAGCAATAAATGTCACATACTGTATCTGCAGCACATTTCCCCGAAAGGAAAGCATTTGAAACTCGCTGATGAAATGTCATGTGTAGTCTTGTATTCGCGTTTTTTTCATCTCGCAAAAGACACGAATAACGAGCATTACATTATAGGGATACCGTATACCTCAGAAAATACCCAAATGGAAATATTTCGACTGAAGTTTATTCTCCTTTCGATCAGAAGAAATTTAATGATTCAGTGAAAAACAAAAAATTAAAGTGAAATAAAATGGACCAAAATCTTTTAATAATCTATTGCTTTCCATTTTATGTATTGCTTCCCGTTGAATTGTTAAAATTCTTCTGATCGAAGAAAGAAGTAAAGTTCAGTCGAAATGCTTTTATTTGGGTATTCCTTAAAGCACGCGATATGCTGATAGGACAAAGAATTTGATTAAGAAACGTTGAAGAACAATTTAATTTATACTATGCGCACAATATTTGGAGATTCGGCTCAAATAACTTTCAACTGAACGTTGTTTATAATCTGATCATCTGAGTGCGTAGTAAATCGAGCGAAAGCTTCAGGTTATCGTTAATTATGTGGAGCAGTGAGGCAGATGAAATTTACCACTGTAAACGAAACACATGAAAGGAGAAAATAAATGAGAGAAGACATTCACACTTATGGCCTTTGTTGCTTTCAGCTGCTTCAGCTGCCTGGACATATATCGCTATTTCGAATTAATTTCTACTCAAAAATCCTCTAAAATTTGAGCGTCTTTCTCCGAAAGGCAACTTCACAACCGCAGTATCGATTGAGTGTTCTTTAGAGGTACAAATTATATAAACTAATTGGCAGTGTGGGAGAAGGGGTAGAAGAAGAGGGAAAGAGGGAGGAAGACAGAAAATCTCCATCTTCAAAGTCGGAACTTCACCACCCCTGGATTCCTGCCTGATGTTGTGCACCAAATGAACCTATGATTCCGTAACAGGGTGGGCACGAGATGAATGGCAAAAAATTTTATTGCATGCACAACTGTCCTAAAATTTTAATGGCGGAAAACTGAAAGCAAATAAGCACCCATAAAAAATGGAGACAAAAGGCCAAAAAAAAAAATCACAAATGAGACACTTCAGGACGGCTCAATGCATTCAACCTGGTGCGCCGCCTTCTTTCTATTCATATTCCATGGAAAGGCCACAATAGTTTATGGAGGTAGCCTATTCAAAAAAGACGGAACAGATTGTTGAAAATGTGGTTAACGGCGCAGCCCACAGTATAACCCGCTTAGACCGCAGCACTATGGAAAGAAAGGACGGGACAGTAATAACAGATTAGAACGAAGCAATATTCCCATGCCATTAGTTAGAGCTAAATTTTCATATGGTGACATTTATGCTTCAGTTTTAGTGACATGGATGCCGACTGGCATACAAATCTGCTGTTCCAGCACACTTTTATCACCTATCAGAATCGACACTGTTGGCTGGAAAGAAATCTGTCATAACAATAGATTTCACCACTAACCCAACGCTTCTCAAAAGTTTCTACGTGTGGTTGTCTTAAATAAAAGATCAAAGCAGCACTTCCATGAAAATGGCAATATGCTAGAAACACAAAAAAGCAAACCTATGAAGGCTTGCGTGCCGAATAGTTCAATAGCCGGATATGTAAATGTTGCCGGGTTCGTGGGATCATATAGCTTAAGGAATGCGAGGAAAGCCGTATTCATTTCACAGTACGGTTCACAGAGGTCAATATATCCATATATGTGACCCTTATATGTCACTGTAACGTTATTCTGAAGCCACTTTGTTAGGCTCATTAACGCTTGACGGTACTCATCACGCAGCAGTGAGCCACCATCTCGAGCTTGTACCATCACATAGGATGGATCCATTGTACCATTCTGTAAATAGTATAGCCGATAAACATGCTTCGAAGGATGAGCAGATAAACCCGTTGGGAAGTTTTCCATCAAGCGATCGGTTGCTGATTACTACAAGTAAGTTCTTGCCGCATTTACTGACAACTTTTTAGGATGCGGTGGATGTAATGTGATAAAAATAACTCATAAAGGTGGCCTTTTTGTTTTTGCTACCTAAAATCCCAACGTTATCATCACAACTCTTTATATAAGTTTCTTGGCCGTCTAGCTTAATTTATTCTCATCTTTAAACGTACTCAAACCTTTGTGCCAAATTAAAAACTCTCATTTGTTTCCCGATGATCGTTCTTAGGAAGTGATCTCTGAAAAAAGTTTTGCTGAATGTTGTGAGCGAAATTGGATTTGATTTTTCTGACAAAAACTCTGCACGAATAAAATCACAATAACAAGAGGTGAAATAGTAACAGTGCAAAGTTCATATGAATTTTTTTGAAAGCAATGAGCAATAGATCAAAGCGCTGTCCATTATAGAACGTGTTCTTTTCGTGCTGCCCATCGCTAGTGTGAGTGCAATGATCGGGCAGTTGATAATCTCGTTTTCTGTTTTCAGCAAGAAGTAAAAAATAAAATATAAGAAGGAATGATCAGTGACATCACTGTGACGAAGTGTTGTCTCTCTTAATTTGAAGTTCCTCTTTCTTTTGATATTACAACATGACTATGCATTCTCCGCCAATTGCGGACGAAAGATAGAAACATGAACAAATTGTGAAATGTCTCAGATCTCTTCTTCCTCTATACTGAGGCTCTGTAACGTACTTGAAAATGACAGAAACATTGACGCGAGTGTTTGCAAATGAAAAACAGTAAAGGTATAAAAAAGCTTGGGAGTAAATTTACTGCTGCTGAAATTGAAGGGAAAGGATGCTGTTTACCTTAGAATCGCTAAAAACGCATCACAGACTTGTTAATGACATGAAACTCGAAAATTGGAATTCTTTGACGGCGCAATGCAATCAAGGGAACAGAATATCGAAAAACGTAGAATATGGAATGGAAGCGAACCTGGCCGAGGAAATCCTTAGCTACGGCATATTCAATCCGACTCGGTGCGTTGATTGGTGAATATTCGGTACGCACATTGTTCACCTCATCGAAATTCACCAAACCGGCACTTAGGAAAAGCGTAACAATCGCAACACATAGAATAACACGAACTGGATGATTTCCAATTAAGAGGCCAATTTTCGAGAAAAACCCTTCAATGATACGTTCAAGGGCATCAATTGCACCCATTGCGAATCACAAAAGCGAAAAGGCGGAACCTCTCGAGTTTCTTTTCGTTGTTGCGGACAAGGAATCCTGAAATCATATAATATATTATTCGAAATAAGCGTTGGTCAAGATGGTACGTCGCAAATGCCACATCAAATGCGCCACAAGACATAAACGCTGATCGACAAGTTTGTTAGCGTTTCTAAGTGCAGCATTACGGAATTTCGGGTTAGTTCCGTTATAGACCATCGTGGTACGATTCTTGCACTCCAGTGACTTGCAGTTTGGAGATGGATTTGACTTAATTGATGTGACTAGGTTTCTGAGGTGCAAGAACGTCAACAGAGACAAGCAGCAACCTAAATGACTCCATACGCTCGTCGGAGCTCGAGGACGTTTTGGCACATAACCGTTTCGGTTATGGCCATATTCAGCACACCTATTTAATCCGTCAAATGAAATAATTATCAAAAAATAGATGGAAGCATTTCTCAACACTTCGCACTGCTTACGGCAGTATTGCACAAGGTACCATGAACAACTTGTCAAGTGATATTTTGTCAGACATTAAATTCTTCACTGATATCTTTTTCAGTGGTCTTCAGGTGCAAGAGCAGGGCATGAGGGGAAGCCGTTGTGTTTATGACAACGCCAGGTGGAGTGCGATTATATGGCAGTGATGGCCGCTTGGCCGCTTTTATGGCTAATTCGAGGACAGATCCTACTAAGACGAGTTTGTTCCAGAACTTGTTTGACACCATTGACATATGGCATGTCTTTAACCAACTATATCTACATATATATATATATATATATATATATATATATATATATGCTATAGCGAGAAAGTGGGGAAGATGTTCTATTGCAACATTTGTATGTTCACAAGGGCAACAGGTGTGAAGCTTACATTGCAGGAGAAGCATCGTTACTTCTGAAGCCCAGAGAAGCTTGATGCGGCGTAAATAAGTGTAGGGATGTGCAGCAGGAGACAATCCAAGGAACTGCAGTACATCAAATATTATCTATGGAAGTAGGAGCTAGGATTTTGCTCGATGCATAGACAGCTTGCTGATTAGGAATTTAAGTGAAAATGACACCTTAGAGGCAGAATGCAGAGTGATTTACAGACGTTGTCAGTGAACATAAAAGACTGGGATCGATCAGCCGGCTTATAACACCAATGACATGACACGGGATTGAAGTAAAGGGCCGTTTGAATATAACAAATTGATGCAATTTCAATCAGCGTAGCAAGCAGTACGAACGAGCACAAACTAACGCATGCGAAGAGTGCCGGAAAATAACCCCGCTGTTTTCAATAGAACATCTTCCCCACTTTTTTCTCTCTCCTTCGTCGACATAAGCTTAAAAAAAGGATCTCATTTCATTATGAATCAAACACATATGATTCTCACCTCAACAAGAATCATCCCTAAAAAACGACTTCTTTCGCTCAGTGAAATGATCTCTGAGCGCTCAGAAATGATCTTTCACAACTGGCGTTACGCATGTCAACATGTGTACCAAGTCTATGATGAAAAAAGTGTCTAGACAATTTCAACGCTATAGACAAAGCTACTGACCCAAGTAAGACAATACTCACACCGATGTCGCACATGAATAGCAGTGATAAGAGTTTGAGAATGATACAAACTTGGCATTACTATATCAGCTGGTATCGTAAGATACCATGCTCGGACCCATACAGGTGTTCAATTCTTCTAACCTCCAGCATAGCTATTAAAGCAATTTATTGCAACCACATTACACTCGCTTTCCATCTGACAGCATTTGAAACAGCAGCTCATCTCCAGAGGTCTTCAATGAGGGGGTAAGAGGCGGAGCAACTTCGAAGTTTCTTTCACACTAGACGATCCGGTTGCAGGCGAGAACCCCGCCCCCTTACTTAACTAGTTAATTCATCAACTGCTAGAACTAGTAAGCGATGAACTGCGGATGTACTCAAGTCATGATCGAAGTGTGCGTATACTGCAAGTAAACACGTCATCGATATAGCAAAATGATGCCCTAATCGAGTTTTTACTTCCACCGTTCCGAATGCGAGATTCTGATTGACTTGATCGTCACTACAAACCAAGTCGTCAGCACTCAAGTCGGACAAAACGAAAGATGCGGAGAGAAGTAGAGAGATAATGCATTGCTAAAATGTCCAATAATCTCTGATTGCTCACACACAGTATAATAGAACAGTGTGGAATGGAACAAAGAATAATATGATCAACGAATTGGGCTATCGCGAATGAAAGTTGTGAAATATGATGATGGCCAGTTAATATATTCTGTAAAAGTGGACCGACATAAGTGAGACTCGGAAATATGCAGACGAGCAAGTAACGGCTCGCGAGTAAGAATTGCTTTGCTGTTGTGTTGCTGTTATGTCCTGCCACACCTACTTTATAAGACGTCGGCATGTTCCTCGTATTGATGTTGGCAAGCCTTCCGTTGCACTCACTAAAGCTGACCCTAGGGTTGCATTCTAAGGAGCCGTTAATCTGGTCTTACCAGAATGTTGAACAGTCATATTGAATAGTAGTGGAGTTGCTGCGTTATGCACTTTGGCAGTTCCACTTAACTAACCAGCATTCTGTACAAACTGCCCAAAAAAGCAAAATATGCTCGATAAAAGCGTATACGTTCCACATGATCCAACTGTTCGTACAAGTCTTCAGCGAAAGACTGTTTCGTCTGCGCCAAACGACTGCGAAATAGGATTTCGACTAGCAGAAATTAATCGAAAATTATGAGAGTCGACAAGTATTAATAACTCTTTGGAACTCCGACGAAGTGACCTGAACACTGGCCATTAGGTTAGACAGTGTAGCTGTATTTCGCTCACCAAGTTGTGGAGCTCTGGCTCAATTGTTGCTCAAATTGGAACCACCGCACAGGCAAACCAGTAGAAAAGTACATACAAACATATCACGGGCAAAGCACTGCACGGATGCAAATTTTCAACAACACATATAAGCAAAATTTACACTTTCCAAATGGGCAGGTGGCAAATGTAACAATCGTTTGCCCTATGTTGCGATGGTGAACAAAGTAGTTGACATGTGGGACAGATTTTGCAGTAAGCTTTATCTCATCCAAGGCGTTTCATTTTTGATGACTACTCGTAACCAGAACTGTATAATGATATAGCAAAGAGTTCTTAAATGAGACTATTTGGGCATCCAAAATTGCGTATATGCGCAGTCTCTTCCCCTGCGATTGATACCCTCTAGTGGACCACAGCCGTGCTCGACGAATGATTTACGTATTATTTGCTCGATTAGATGATCATGATCAAAACAGAGGCATTCATTACTATTACTTTGTTTGTTGCTCAACAAGCAGAGGGGGATAGATGAGCCAGAGGAAACAGTGGAGACACGGAAGTGAACAGTGAACAATGCACTCACTGCCGTAAATAATCAACATGATGATGTTCCATTCGATTGCCTCTCCACTCGAGTACGACTGCACTAAAGAAACAGTCATTAGCATATTATAGTATTGGTCGATGGGCGTCCCCTTTACCGCCATTATTTTACGCGCAAAGGAACCAGTCCCTCTTCTTAATTTCGACCGCTCGCATCAATCTTTCAACGAGCGGTGTTCCCACAGTTTTTAGTTCGGCCATGATTTCGTAGGTTCGCGAGTTTACAACGGCTCCTCATTCGCTAATTTTTGGCGCTGACGGTCATTTATGATTATGATGCAAGGGAGGAAGTAGGATTGTGATGCAGATCTCAGGAGATATTTTGTCTGTTTAAAAAGGCTGAAATTTACCGTTTACGGATGACAATTTCTCATAAGCGTTCACCGCATCAAATAAATATTTGGCATGTTGACGGGAGCATAGTGCCATGTAATGAAAAGCCTACTTGTCAACGAATGAGTATTCCTCATCCGTTTCAATAAACGGAGCGTGGGTTCGATTTGAGCGGCATCTATTTTCCAATTTCAAGCTTCATTTGGAAGTCGTACAGCGTCTTGAGTGGTCAGCATAAGTTGAAAACCGTGACACAAGTTTGAAAATTGCATTGGATATTTCCTTCTCGGATCATCAAGGCAATCATCGAATTCCGCACCACAAACTCAATCTTTCAGAGAAGAATTTCTTTGATAGAAAAAACTTCAACTTCCAAGAACGTGTTAGTGACTGCCACTTCACAGTCATGAACATTACAAATTAAGATAAGCCTATATTTCTTGAACACAAGGCCTTTGGAAAATATACAGTACGATTGGCTTCCTTGTCGTTTATTGTGGTACATCTTCATAGACTAATTAAATATTTAGCTGCCAACAAATAAACATGAGTGGAACAAAAGAAAAAAATGCCAAAAATTATTCTCTATGCGGCAGAGAAAACTTCATTATGAAAAACATCGGAAGTTTTCATAATGTGTTTTAAAAAATTGATGCTAACGAGCAACGACGTCTATTACCGACTATAACTTTCGGGGCAATCTTTAGTAGATTTCATAAAATAGTTATGAAAAAAGATGTTTCACACTCAAGCGCTTGGAACAATGAATTTCATGTTCAGCATCAAGCCTCTCTATGGCACAACCAATTATGAGTTGTTGTTACATTTGTCCATTAAGTCCTAAGTAATATAATAGAAATATATTTGGTGGAAATGCTAACGAGCGATTGCGCCATCGGCACGGAAGTGTTGATAGCGCAAATCTGTGGATGACTGTTCCCAAGCCCTTTGCCCATTGAGCTGCAAATCGACCTGCCGCTTGGCCATTAAGTTGCTCAAAGACCAGTAGCCGGTTTTTTTTCTGTTATTAACCATCAATGGCTAATTCAACGGACATTGTTTTCGAAGGTTTTCGTTATAGCAGAGAGAAAACAAAATTTGTTGAACTCGCGATTTCTTGTGTGCTTTTGAAGAAAAAAAAATTTGAGAGAGGCGTCGAAAGTTAATCTCAATGGACTTTTCCGTTCATTGCAATGAGGAGTGGGACATTTTTGAGCACAACATCGAAAGAATGCTTCTCCAATTAGTGAACGCTGTGTTTCTGGAAAGCTGTAAGTTTCTCAAAAAAGCGACTGGAACGTTGAAGAAGAGGAACAAGAGAAAAGGGCGAGCAACTTTTTAAAATCGAATTTGAATGTTGCATTACTATAATTGTTAAAACCGCCATCATTCATAACTATCGAACTGAGACGTTGAAATTAGTGAGTGAATGAATGAGCGAATAAAAATAAATAAATAAACAAATAAAAAATCCCAAAAGAATGTACTTTGCGAGCAGTGGAGCATTTATGGGCTCGTACATAAAGTTCTGACGATAATACTGTGCTTATCGCTTTGTTAGATTTCATGCGTCAATAATAATCTAGGAATCGATTTAAAAGACACTAAATAATATGGAGCATAATATAGTTCATAGCAGCATGACATAGACTTTACTGCATAATTGCATGTGATTATTAATAAAACATCCAGGTATAAACGAGAGTCACTATTGAGCAAAATAATCAGATTTGATAGAAAAAATAATCAGATCATAAATGGAGAAAATAGTGCGCAAAGAAAGCTGTCAAAAAAGATTGTTAAGGATCGATAGGGTTTCAAGGTTTTGGTAAATTATTTTTTTCCCTGTGGTGATGGGCAAGTTAGAGGAACTGTATGGGTCACATATAGCGGTAAAGAATACAAAGAAGAGAAGGAATTTAGAGGAAATGCAGAATGGAACTTTTTTGCATTGTTACGGCCAAGAAAACTTTCGAACGAACATTCTGAGAAAAAATTGGAAAAAAAATGAATTGTGATGAGGGACTCAGAAAGACATTATAATCGAATATTCGCTTGAATAATTTAGTCAGAGAAAAAAATAATGAAAACTTCATGCACTTTTTATGCGGCATACAGTTAGAATATCTGGCGAAGAACTCGTTTGATGAATCACCCTTCAATGGTGTTTTCCCATGCGAATGATTTGATTTTTGTTTTTATTATGCGCTCACTGACAGATATAGCGGACATACTGTAAAGTTTTGCTGAGTTTTCCGCTTCGATTAGCTGAACTTCCATAACCAATTCCTCGCAACTTCGACAGACTTTTGGAAAATCCATCATTTGGTTTCTGGGATGTGAAAAAATGGCTTTGAAAATTCGGCGAGATAGATATGGCGCCTTTGGCTTTCCCGGTATTCGGAAATTCAGAGTGGTTGGTGAATGTGGTGCGCGTTGTAGCGTCGTAGGATTGTATGACCTATTTCGCAGTGGAATGAGATGTGCCTGTACTTTTCGCTTTCCTGTCCTGTATTCACCTGCTCTTCCTCATAGATTCATTTCGGTGCGAATCTTTCCCAACATCTCTAAAGCAGACACAAATCGGTACAAATGACAGTTCTTATAAGGCAAATCCCTCCACTCCCCCTCCTCCTTTAGCCGTATCACCAACCACAATTTTTATGACACATTCGCCCACTTTTCAAAATTTCATCGCCCAATTTTCGAAACCACAACATGAATCTTTGCGAGAAGGCTAAAAGAATCAATTCGTCCGCAAAAAACTACCCAAACATAACAGCCCATAAACAAGCCTAATGGATTCTTAGATCAGCAAAACTGTCCAACCTTTTTTTAAAAGCACTACCAACTGAGTTTTGGAAATCCTGCGTACCGAATTTTCTGATGAGGGCGAGCAAACTTGCTGTCGAAAGCTAAGCAGCTGACAGATTTTGTGCAACCGGACCTATCAAATGTTCGGACCGCAGAATAATGAGCGAGTATGACACCAGATCGCCTTACGGCATAGCTACGCACCAACTTGCCAACGTTCGTAAATATTAAGTTAATTTGTTAGGCAACACAAAAATTGGCAAAGATCGCAACAAAAAACTGGCAACTGATTAAAAAATACGAAGGGGCTGTGTCGAATTTGCATATAATGCAAGTGAATGTACTGTTGAGCGTGCAGCCAGCTATCTCTTCCATGGAGGTTATTGCGCAGGTGGGATTTCCTGTGATCTCCACATCACCGTAAACTGCTCATTTCGTGTAAAGAAGCTCTTTGTGACAGAAATATTTGCAGTGATATCGGCCTAGAATTCGTGTAAACTATAGCAGAACATGTAGAAGTGACTCATCACAAGGAATGTGTGTGTTGTTGAACTGACGTCTAACAGAGTACATCACCCTTCCGAACCTACGCTGAAAGTAGCCGAGCATTGCAATGAAACAGATGTAGCTTAGCCACAATTTAATCACCAACCACCTCGCATCTTCGATTGTATATTAAGCTGGTGCTTACAGTCTTATAGCTGGAAAGTGGGGTAACAGTAGGCAGCATGTTATGCAAATTGAAGCAGAGATGGGGAATGACTGGGGAGAATCGCAATAGGCTGATTTGGCGCATTCTGTTCCTTTTTCTTCGCAAACCTCGAACTGGTCTATTTCGGAATTGTAGTCACTTGACATATTTAATTCTTTTTTTTTCTGGTGATAGTTTTATCAGCTTTACTAGGCAAACAACTGTGATAACAGTCAAATAGCGACCGTCTATAGAAAGCATTCCAAATGAAAAAGGAGTGTTTTTTTAGAAATATGACAATAATTTGCGATCACTAGGGCAAAAAATGGGTTTGAGGATGCACGACGAATTAAAGCACTACTTGCGTGTTTTGAGCATTTATCCAGTGCCTCTACAAAATCGTGATTGCAACATATTTTGAGGGCGCAGATGAATGGATATTAAAGCCCTTCGAAGAAATTCACGCCTTTTTTGAAGACAGAACTGTTATTTTCGCCATCCCTGTTCTCATAAATCTCCTTCAAGAAAGTTAAATTCTATCTAAACATCTTCCATTTTTCCTGCAAATCTTGCTCCACTACGTGGTATATGCGGTTGGAAAGAATGGACACAGAGCTATGCATTTTGAGTAAGGGAAAGCAGACAGACTATAGATATAGTGGTCTGATTTATGCAAAACCTGTTAATTTGCAATGCAAATAATATAACAAGAGCGTTAGAAACGCCTTGCCAACGCGATGCGTCTGAAAAAGGCATTCATATACGGCGTTTCTGATGCCAAATGACTTTCGTCACTTCTCGCTAGTGCGGAATAAGGAAACTGTTTCTGATGCCATAAAATCAGTTGTTTCTTATTTCTCATCTACAGATAGCTGACCAACTATTTATCATCTATCCATTATTTACTCACTTCCTTGTTGAATCGTATATTGACAATTAATGAGCTATTTAACGCCGACTGTCAATGACTTTCTTATTTATTGCCGAATGTTTCACTGATCAGAGATCATTTAAATACCTCGCAGCAGCAATAAATCGCCCTCAAATAAACCACCAAATCAGTTGCTTAGAAACTTCCGCTGACCTATTGGCAATAAGAAATGTGAAGGAACAGTAACAGTAATAACCGAACTAATTAAGGATTCTAAGATGCGATGATGCAATCGGTAACAACTGCACTTCAACAACCTAGTAACAACGCTTACTGAACTTTGATTTCATCACTACATGATGTGCACGGCAGCCAATGCTCGCAATAACAGCAATTCTACAAAAATTTTGTGAACAGGTGGGGGATCGCTGCTATTAACAAACGAAAGATGAGAGGGAAAAATTGATGAAACACTGGGCTTCTCGAAAGATGACGCTTACTATTGAATAAAATTGACATTTTTTTGGATTTGACTGAAAACGCCAAGTTCTTGAGAAAATCATTTGAACAATAGCAAATTTACTTCCAGTACGACCAGGTACTTTGGACTCCAGTGGGAAAATAGGGAGGCGGGGGGAGGGACGAAAAGGGGAACTGATAGGACAGTAGACTTAGGGAGCCATTTGCAACGAACAGACAAGTACAAGTGGATCGGCAAAATGCCCCTCGGCAATTCCTTCATCGAACAATTTTGTCGAGAACGGAAAGAAAATTTTTGAAGCAAACAATGTGCAAGTTCGGCGAATGCAACAAACACTGTGTGCGCAACGCTCAAATTAATCGACAGTTTATTTGCCGATGCTTTCGAAATGAAATACTCTATCTAAAGTATCTCGTCGGCTAGGCGAAAACCTGTTAGAAAGCCAGTTGAAATTATCTCAGGTGGAACTCTTCAAATAATTGCAATTCATTGTTCATTTCAACTTTGCTATCTTAAAAAAACATGCCATAAAATATTATGTAAACTATGCCAACAAGAAATTTCAAAAAATTTTTATAAGCATTTAGTAAATACAATTGCCCTTTGAAAAACAAAACAGCATACTTCAAATGGCAAGCCTTAGTAACAATTGAATAGGTGATAAAATCACTCAATAGTATGAGACTTTTGCCTATCACATCGATGTTCATTGCACGAGAGTAGTTTGCAATGAGTTGCACCAAATTGCATAATCATAACATTTTTTTCCTTAACGTGTTGCTTGTAAAAAATCATTGTATAAATCGTATTCCATCATCCACCTATCAGGTCACATTTTTGCCTTTCTCACATCATGTTGCTGCAAATCGACCTCCAGTAGTTATAAGGAAATAAAAGAAATAGACATTTTCATGAATTACGTTGCAGAAATCACTGCAGTAATCATACGCAATACTAGATAGAAGGAATAACGCGCCGAGGCCAGTAGAGTAAAGTCTCATCTCAGTGTGTCAGGTTTTGCAATTTTTTGTCATGCGATTTCTCGAATGAAACACTTTTTGCAAAGATTTGCAAAAATGAACTGCAATGGTGTGAGTTACCTTGCTCCACCATTTACAATCCTCATCTCAGTAACTATCATCAACTTATAATTTGCCCTTTTTGAAATTATTAAGCGCTATAGGCCCTTTGGGTTCATAAGCAAAGGAATACGACGTAATGACTGACGTAACTTATATTGGAATGATAGACATTTTCGATGCCTTCGTCAATTAGCCAATAGTTGTGGTTGGCAAATAAGATGAGATAATGAGGGCATTTAGTAATTGGCGTAAACTACGAAAATATCAGAAGCAAAGTTCTTTCTATCGATCTTCTTTTAAATGAAGCTTTTAATTAAACGCGTCATGAAAATGGCAAATTGAAATATTTAAAATGACAAATCAAGTACGGAGAACATTATACTATCCGAAGCTTTTCAATAAAAACTTACATTTTTTGCGATGTGGCAAAATCGCTTATCGTTGGGAGTTCGCGGATTATGAGAAAAGGCTAGTCGAGGAAATGAAAATTTACTGGATGTTCGAATATAGCAAAGTGAGAAGCACAAAATGCGTAACCGGTCAGCTTTCCTACTGCGATTCCCCATTTGCATTGGAGTTGCAATCGATGGTGAGAATATTTTTTGGCTACAAAATGAATCTCTCATTTATTGTTGAAGCAAGCATATTTTGAATTGTGGGCAAATGAAGCTGAAAATTTGTGACGTAAAGCTTTAGGGAAGCTTGTGTACGACCGACCAGACTCCCTCAGCTTACAAAAAAAAATAATAATTTAAACCTCTTTCGACATATTTTCCGCAACTGGAGTGATGGTGGGTGGATGGATGGATGGGGAGGAGGGCGGGAAGGCAGACGGAGCAAAAAGCAAAGGAGGCGAAGACGCAAGTATACATCATCAGCGAAGAATATGTGGCATAGAATTCCAGCGAACCAATTTTGTCAGCTTGGATAAAGGCTACAACACTTTGACAAGAATGGTGGAACGCTGCTTCTCCCTGAGGCTCTAAAAATGAAACTGATGAAAGTAATGCGCAATCATTTACTAGCCGACTGTAATGCTGTTCTTAGAAAGATAACGGCTAGAGTAATCTCTCCAAATTCTTAAATAGGTCCCATTTAATGTAAGCATTATTCTACTAAGCCGGCATTCGTAAGAGATTACCTCGTTTAGACATCAAAGCTGTAGTAGAAACGAGAACGGTTTGAAAAAGGAAGTTGCTTTTAACTTTCACTTCATCACGTTAACAGCTGAATGGGGAATATCCAAACGATAGAAAAGTGAATGCCGCACTGAGTTCCTTCACTGGTCCCTGAGCGTTCCTGGATTAAAAGAGTGCTATAGGACCGCTCACTGTCCCGACAAACCAACTTTTCGTACCTACTCATAAATGTATTTCATACCATTTATTCTCGTACAGGTGCTTTTGCTTAATGAAAATGTACATTGTTGCATTAGCATAAGGCTCGTCTCTTAACTACTCCCTGTTAGTGCTTACTGTTAGCGTTATGCTCCTTACTCGTCTTTACTTTAATACCTTCAGCGATGTCTCAAAGTATACCTTTCTTCATATCCATCACTAAATAAATTATTCTTTAATCTGTCCAAACTTCTGCTGATGCATTAAAAAAACCGAATTCTTTCAGAGTACAGGTGTGCTAACCTACCCCCTTTTCCCATAATACCATCTCTTTCAGTCTTTCGAGGTAGTTTTTTTCGGCAAGAACATTACTACAGTCCGTGAAATTGCAATGAGTAGAACGCCGTGATTACACTTTGCTCACGCTACTACATTTAGATCCATGCGGAATTTTTTGTATTCATACAGCTTCTGCAGATGTTATATCAATAGCGATATTGTGTTTTTCATGGCGAAAAATTATTCAGCCACGAGAAATGAAGCCAAAATCTGGTAAAGAAATACGGTTTTCACCAATATGAATCTAGCTGCATTCCAAATTTTCTAGAGAATATCAAAAAACGGCAAATATCTCAGAAATTTTTTTATTGTTTTGTTCCGGCAAAATTCCTGAAAATTAATGATAAAATTCAACTGATTACTCATCAGCAATGTATCTTTTCGTCATATTTATACATAGGTTTAGTAGTGCGTAAGATGCTCAACACATTGTGCAGAACGACATTATCGGTAGAAAAACTGCCCTAAGACTTCAAAACGGGCATGCCGTCTGCCTTAAATAAGACACAAGTTCACATGAAAAAACTTTTCACAGTAACACGTCCAGTGATCACTTCACACGATCAGTTTTCTGCAACGAAAAAAAAGAACATGACGCCAACTAAAAAACAAAGATCAAGCGTTCCTCAAAGCACGAAAAACATAGAACAATTTTCGAAGTCAACCGCATAATCATATTCTCTGTCATCCGCTGTTATTCCGACTAGATATTTTGGCATATCAGCAGAATATGAAAAAATGGCGAATTCTTCGAATTCGCTATAGCTTTAAATGTTATTGCTACCGCTCCAAATAGTTGATCGAAAAAGGTTCCGCAAATGTTCTAAATCGACTTCAACCAATATGCTCACGAACTAAGCTAGAACAAACGCGACCTAAGAGGCACAAACGTTCCAACTGCCTTGTCCGACAGCTATAACCATTCAACACCCATTGCATGAAGGTCGAGTAGCTCATTTGCTGATCGACGCTTTGGTCAAAGGATGGCTTCGCCGACGATCAGCGGCTTTAGCAGGTGTGAGTGAAATGCTAAGTCTAGCATGAAGAAAAAACAGCAGACGAAGATTAAACGCTCCTTTGTGAAACTGATCTAGCTACTGTCTTATTGCGCTATTTAAGGATTTCCTGTGTCTCAAACTGTAGTTGGAAAATGTGAAGCGAGGATAGGAGTGGAGAAGTTAACGGAAGGCGAGGAGGAGAGGTGACATTCAAGAAAGCTGTGACATTCGAAAATCCATTGACGAAAAATGGATGACAAAGACGGGACACAAGTGGAACTGAACTGACAAGGACAATCGTTGGTGCGAAAGACAACGTAGCCATGAAATGAGAGAAGTCGCAATGTGATGACAGCAATTAATAAATGTTCATTCAACTGGGATATACGATAATATGAGAGGTTGTCACCTATTGCCAAACGTGAATTACTTGAAGCTGATAGAAAGGCATAACTGGAACTGGCGCAAGTAAAGTAAATGTCTTCTCAATTGCGAGTTGCGATAATGCAAAAACAACGCTTAGAATATAAATGAAGGAGCAAAGGGAGGAGGAAGGGGCGACTGGACAAGAGGAAGTGGCAAAGTACCCGAGAAATACCACGTTTTTTCGAGTCGTAAATGGATACCTTCGTAGGTCTTCGTGCATTTATAGATTTTCATAGTGTTCCATCATCGACTTGTCTCACTCTCGCTTTCTCATACTCTCTGATGATCAAATTCGAACTTAAGCAATTACCGATGCCTGACGTAAAAGCGTTCCGCTGGCTGTGAAATCAGCATCAACATTCAACAATGGAAACACACCCACCACTCATTAAATTCAGATGTCACGGTAACTTCCTTTCGCACGTTTTTTAAAAGGCTTGAGAAGACGAGATGACGGTAGTAGCATCGTTGGTGTCTGTTCTTTGTGTTTCTCATTTTCGAACAGCCAACCAACTCCGTAAAGAGTCATTCGCTCAACACCCACGCCACTTTACAATGTCCCATAAAAAGTGCATCGTTCTACACATCCCACATGCAATACAATACGACAACAGTTGAGAATGTGTATGAAAATACGGCAGCAACAAATCCATGAAATTTTCCCCACACTTGAAGGAACGACATTTAATATCTGCATTTAAAAAACAATGCTTATATGGTGGCAACATCGTTTTAGCTGAATGACATTTTCTACATCATAAGACTGTAAGTTCAAGAAAACGGCAGCATTCCGAGATCGAGAACAGAATCCCGTTGATTACAGAAAATCGACGACTTCATGTTCAATATTTCTTGAAGGATAACTATAATATATACGGCACTAATGAGAAATAATGCACGGTGGGTAATCTACTTTGAGATTTTCAATTGACTATTTCATAAGAGTACAGTGAAACACCTGAACTATTAAGTCATTAATAACGCTCGTTAACGACCCATTTAGCGATAACGATAGTCACTCTAGAAACTTGTTGCCACGACAATTCCTTCGGTATTGTCACTACAGTAATGAAGTGAGAATACCTCATTGGTGGAGTATTGATGTAGAAGCAAGACTATTTGATGAAGTAATAATATTCAGCTGAACTAATTAAATATAACAGACAAGGGTTAATATATTCAGCAAAAGAAAAGAAGTTCGCATAAATGAGTCGGAACACATAATCCTGTCGCTAAATGCTTCACAAATTTTGGTTTTGTTTTTACGTCGGACAATTTGCATGAAGCATTTAAATATGAAATGAACTCTGCGAAAAGGTCCTTTTGCTAATACACGGCAATCTACTATATTGCTGAGTAACAGCTACGAATTTCCTCCGATTGTGGGAATGAATTCCGCTGCGCATTTATGCATATTTATTCATTATCTGAAAGAAAAACTGAAGACTAGAAGCAATATAATATATTGAGTGCTAACCAATCCAGCTATTGCCGTTTGCAAACCGAAGACTAGACAGACTTCTAAGAGGATAAGTAAGATCGCTGATGTGGGCTAACGAGGCAATAATTCAACAATAATCTCACAGGATGATATTCTTGCAAATTCAACTTGTAATGTAACATCTCTGCAGGAATGGACAAAAGGGACTAAGTAGAAGAGACGAACAGCTCCGTCGCTCTCATGTCACCTCATCTGTGCATAACCACAACGTAATGCAATTCGATTTAAGTCTATAATCTGCCATTTTACGGAATACTAATCCCGCATTCAATTCAATTGAATTCCTTTCAATCGAACTAGACTCTATTTTCTACTTGTGATGTATTTCAGAGAATCAACTGTGGCGAATCTGCGAGCAATTGATGGCGAAATGATCGAAAAGCAAGCAAAAACGATTTTTTGTAGTTTGAAAAATTATGATCGAAAGAGCTATGATTGTTCGTCAATCGCATTTTATTACTGACTGTTATTATAAGTCGTGTCCACAATGATGCGAACAATTTCCATACTATGACCATGCTGATGAGCACAGTAATCATCGACGAAACTGGATCCGCCATAGGACTGACCGAAACCTGTAGCTGCGGATAGGGATGGATCATTACTCCGTCATAATTATCCCTAGTATGTTTTTATGATTGAATGAACTCCAAAGAGCGTGGACAATACCTGAACTAGACATCAGGCGAATTTAATCTGTACGTACAGTTCAATGCGCAAAAACAATCAGGTGACATAGGACTCTGCAAAATACGCACATATGCATTTCCCTCGATTCAGCAACTGGTTTTACAGATGATCGAACATGAGAAATATGCAAAATGAAGTGTTCACATTGGAGATGATCTGATCACAAGAACAAGGACTCATTTTTTCTTAACCCGAAAGGGCGCAGAGTAAAATTCCATGAGTGAACAGCTTTAACTTCCCAGCAAGTCTGGGTGTCTATATGTACTCCCATAATTCTTTCAAATTTAATGAATTCACATGAATATGGCAGAGGGCGTGAATAATGACATCCTGTCCCATTTTGCGAGATCACAGTATCTGAAAGACAACATACGCGTAGGTGCACATTCAAAAGCTCAAATACGCCAGAATTATCGGATGCCCACAAAACATGAGTGTCGATTTTTTCCAAAGCGATAGATTAATACAAATCTTTATTGAAGACAAGAACTCGTAAGTATAGACCTGAATAAAGAAGGATGGTACGGAAAATAGAATACCACGAAAGAACAGTCAGTAAAAGTTGAATTGCCTTCCAGGAAAGGAATATAGAAAGATATAATTCGTTATGCACAACTTGCGAAAATAGTAATGATGTTGTAAAGTTTGACTTGAAAAGTGGGTTTCCTCACAGACTTTACGTGTTTAAAGAATTATGGAGTTTTTCCAAAAGCGATACAGCTTGGATATTGCAGCGTTATTTCTCGATCGCTGCCAATCAAGAAATCGGTATAGACGATGGAATGTCCAGATGTCGAGGCGGAAATGAGTATTTCAACGGGCCTCCGGTGATGATTTCATCAGAGGATGTTCATGACGATACAGATTATGAAAATAATGCTGTTTTTATTATTTGCAATTCTTTTTCTACCTGCAGGGCCGGTTTAGCTGTTCCTTTAGAAG
Source organism: Toxascaris leonina (assembly GCA_022844705.1). Classification (NCBI taxonomy): domain Eukaryota; kingdom Metazoa; phylum Nematoda; class Chromadorea; order Rhabditida; family Ascarididae; genus Toxascaris; species Toxascaris leonina. The sequence continues at coordinate 30,132 of JAARMF010000749.1, read as the reverse complement.
ATGAGATGGTCGCCAAACTTCACCAATGGATGTTTTCAATAGATATGTTATTGGAAATGATCTTCTTCATGATTTTAATATTTTAGCTCTGTCGATGGCTGAGCACTTCGGAAAATTGCTGCTTCCCTGGTTGCGAAAACTTGTTGCGAAAACTCAAGTGAAATCAAAGAATCGAATTGAAATGGTCCTGGAGTATTTAGCCGTTGTTCGCATTAGAAGGCACTCCAAATTCAGTAAAGAAGTGGCAGACGTCTTGCGTAATGAGCTGGAATGTTTCCATCAAAATAGGACGCGTTCAGTACAATCGGGAGCCACAAATAAATATTTCAATTGTCCTTTGACCAGAGATATTTGGTCACTGATATTTTACTCTTTTTCTATCCGCGTAGCTTATTAGTAAACGAACAAACTGCAATAAAAATATTTCCATTAAATCGTCACTATTTTTCAGGAAATAATATCTCGGATATCTTGTGAAACGCGATTGCTGAATGGCGAACGATCCCTAATGGAAAATTCGCCTGTTCGCCGCACACAGCTCACTTCAAACATTCTACTAAAACTGAAGCTAATGCAAATTTATAATCTTATATTATAGTTGTGGTGAAGTGAGTGAATCCAGCTGAAATGCATCAATCTTTGTTATTTTAGCATATTCACAAAATTCTATGGATGCAGTGCACATGATTTTAGAAGCTGTAGCCATGACGAGAGAGGTATGCACTCTCTTTGAGCTCATCACTACGCTGGAATATTGGAACTAAGAGCTGCGGTGTCCTTCTCAAACCTATGCTAAGGTTTCAAAAAAACTATTAAGTTTCTTTGAATTCTTACCATACATATCTGAAGGACGCAGTTGTTTCCGTGCTGCTTTATTTAACAGTGTTTAGACATTTCGAGATCGAGGGCGGGCGTGTTCCTGATGAAATCCCACCCATAGGCGGTCTATTCAGACTTGCAATTATGGTGGCTTCTCAGGGGGCACGATAAAATCTGCGCAGAACTATTATCACTCGAGGGTCTCGGATTTCGAGTATCTTGGCTGCAGGTTCAAATTCGCTTAAAAACAGCGATCTTTTGAAGACTCCAAGTCCGCAATCCGTACGACCATACATTCCTTACTCACACCACGCCATTCTTTGTTTAGATGTCCTCCCGTCAATGTGTCGGAGCCTTTCACCTTCTCAACCCCCCACTTTCCACGAACGCCAACTCAACTTTGCTTCGAAGCGTCTCTAGCGATGCATATATGGGAAGTTAGCTTCGCGATTGGAGAGTGGTTGACCCTTAATAATGAGCTTTTCGCAGTTCCCAATAACGACTCACCGTTGATCTTGCCTTCACTGATGTCATGGTAAATATCTTCGATCTCTTGTTCATGCATGAACGTTAGTATCATCAAACAGTACATGGGAGCATTGGCAGTTCCTCTGATCGTCGGAAAAAAGTTATCAACTCATGAGAGGGATGGGCATATTTACGGTATGGTGGATGCTCTTCACACCATTTGAAGAAATGAAACAAAACGAGAGCGATTTAGAAGATAGGAATCAGAAGTCTGGATTGCGATGTAATTTCGATGCTTGCGTTAGAACTAATTTCCCACAGATGCACCTCTATAACGCGCCTTAAGAGGAGCGAACGATGTAAAATGGGGTAAATATTACAACGATTCAAGCAAAGTTGGGCGCTCTTGAATATTCAGTAGAAATGAGAGGGCACCAAACATACGCGGAATATATATATATATATATATATATATATATATATATATGCTCGCTCATTATGATATGCTTATTACCCTTTATGAATTTAGGGACTACCCGCATAAAAATTTGTATGCGAGGAAAGAACATTCAATGTGCCCTGTAGCAAATTGGACAATGAATGCCTCATTCAACAGAAATTGTACATTGTGACGTATTTATGACTCCTCAAAACACAATAGCCTTGGTGACGAATTGTTCCTCTATGGCAAATGACCATGTAATCTCTTCACAAATGCCTTAGATCAGAGATGTTCTTCTTCTGATAAAATATTCAAAACATCATACCACTTAGTGCTTTCATGCATTTCAACAAATAAATTTTCCACAGTTCTTATATGAAGAAACGCACGCCATCAAAACACCATCAATTGCCAAACTAGCTGATTTAGATAACTTCCATGTCAATCACTCAAAGTCCATTTAATATTCTCGCCAGCATTCCAATATGTGTAAATAAGTAATTTGTTGAATTTTGAACAAAGATCAATTAAAAAGTGCCGATGTCATGAGATCTATTGGAAAGGATCGTTCGGAGCGCACAAAACATTTGTTGCTCTCAAATATTTCATTTGAGCGCTGAGAAAGTTTTCGTGGGGTTTTCTTTTAGACTGAGAATCCGCAAAAAGAAACGAACCGAAAAATTAGGCGAAGTTTTGATGGTCTTTAAAGGTCATACTACATTTGAGCACTGGATGAGAACCAGTATTTGTCAATATTTATCAAAATGAACTGAAGAAGGAAATTTTGCACTAGCCGGGCTCACGACAGTGTTGGGGAAATAGAACTCGCAAGAAGACCACCAAGTGTTTGAAGGTATCATGGAACTTGTGAACTCCAAGCTCAGAAATAACTGATTTCGTGAAAGATTTAATGAGATCCTCATCTGAGGAATGTCCCCAATATTATAAGTAAAGAGAAAAATAATTCCTTGTGCCATTCGTCTCATATCCTCCGAATACTGCTTAGAGATAGTCCACATTCCGAAAAACTTTTGCCGAAGCCTTTTAGAGGCAATCCACTAGCGAAAATGTTTTCATATCACAACCAACGTAAGGCTTGCGATGCTTCTCAATGAGTAGGTGCCGAAACAATGAACTCCACATTGCAATTCTTTTACTAGGCTCACTGCCTGTTTGGTCGACTAAGTTCTGACCAAGTAATTGTCCATATGAAGTAATTGTCCATACCCAGTTCTCAGATTCCTACGAAGCAAACAAGCGAATTATTACGTCAGTCCATTTAAAACAGATTGGTTAATTACGCAAGTTTTGAAGGTGATATTTTGAAAAATTTTGAGATATCGAAAGATTCGAAATCTCGAGTACCAAAGAATTGGACAAAGTTAATAGAAAGGATGTTTCAATATTGTCCTCTATTGCTTCAGAAGTAGATTTTCCTTGAGAATCACCCAGTGCACTGATAATTTATATATGTTCCTCGCAAATTAGGATCGCAGTGATTTCCAGCGTGAACGTCTACTGTTGTTCATGATATCTGTTTATAGTGACCCTTTTTATGATGGTAGAAATCTCAAATTTCAAATGATTTTCCCAGATTTTTTTCATTTCAATGAATTCCACTCGAGACAAGCAGCTTCCTGAACTTGATGACCATCATTTTTGCATTCCGATATGAATGTCTTGTATTCAATGAAATATTCTCAGTGAGCTATATGAACTCGACTTCTCAATTTGTTAATATATTCCTTGCCTCTTCTATTTGTCCAATAAGTCCAGTAAAACGATCGCTTTGATTCCCATCCTCTTCTGATTTGTCATGTCAAAGGTTCTTGCGATTTCCTGCACGTAACGGGAGCAACTTGTTGCTTCATTCATTTACGAAACTACCATGCATGCCTCGTGTGTAACTATAGAAGCGTTTGATGAGACGGTCCTCCCAGTTCATCCGGTTGGTAATGACATACCTCTCAGCGGCTGCCTTTTGGACGACAGCCGTTTTACATCCTTTATTGCTATACGGCTACTCCTTCCAATGTTGAGTCTTTCAAAGATTCTTCATGGCTTTATATAATAGTACGAAAGAGTGAAGTCTCTTCTCCTCTTTGTGCTCGTGTTCAAACTTTTACGCACTCAACTGCTTTCTCGAAAGATTGCCCTCAAGTTTGTCCCAACGTTTATTTGGTCTCTTTTTTTCGTTAGGAGGAAGATAAGCTGAGGTTTTCAACGGTTTTTGAGAGACTTTTTATTGCAAGCGAGAGATTCTTTCATATGAGCAGCCTTGACATGAAGCTGCGTAATTGCAACTTGCTTCATTTAGCTGCATTTTCGGCTTAACTTTGGAAAATGTAGACTGCATTCTAGCCAAAAACACCATCAAATTTGTCATAATGGAAACGAAGTAGAAGCAAGAGGACCTCTCGTAAGTGAAATGAATGCGGAAAATATTTTTCAACTTGAAATGGAATGAAAAATATTTACGTCGGTAGAAAAGACAAATGACGGAATAATTTTTGATCGTTCCGATCTTGGAAATAAATATTACACGGAGTTATGCTTGTGACATGAACTACTTTAAAATGTGCTGTTCCACGTGCATTCACCCACTCCTCGCCAAGCCCCGCCTTCGCACTCACTCCCGAATGAACAGCTTCCACACGGTATTCACTCACATTTGAACAAACTACATTAACTTCCTGCGATGCAACAAATATTTCTAGACGGTGTGTTCCGATTCAAAACAATGAAGTGCAATGTGTCTCTTGCCGAGGGCAAAATCTCTAACAGACGTGTAATTCTTTCCGCTTTCGACGCTTTACGATAAAGCTCTGTTCTGATGAAAAGATAAGAACTGGTATACCGAAAGAATTCGATTGCAGTGGAAGTTCGGGTGGAACGAAATGTGAGAAATGTTCAGCGGTTATCGGTCGAAAAAATTTCGCGAAAAAGTACTTTTAGCTGTAATTTAAGAATATGAAAAGATTCGAAAGCGATTCTCGGCCGTTTGAAACTGAGCGAAATTCGGGTCTTCGACCAAAATTCAGCCGATCAATTATCATTACAGCCCGGAGGACGTAATATCAACAAATAAAGAGGGACAATCAGTCACCAACGAGCAAAGGTCGAAGACGGAAGGGGACAAATAATTTAGCTTCACTTCAAACGACGGCTACAATGAATAGGGGCGTCTATATTGGACTTATTGCACAGATATTTATGCTTTGTGTGACCTGGAGGCTAATTAACCGACTGCAAATCCACTCACGAAATACTTTCTCATCTCTACTACCGATATAAAATTTGCTATTGCTTCTTGCGTGAGCACAAGCAAAAATGTATTTGCAGGAAAATCGTTCTCAGTACTCCTCTATGTGATTTCATATGCAATCCTCCAAAATAATATCATAACGAAGCAAAAAAATAAGTATTGCAGAGTTTGCACTCTTAAATCGTTAATGATTCTTTATTTGAGAAAGTGTAATATTTGATTTGTTCGCCGAATTCACTACCTTGCATCGCATTCACATCTGTGGTGATCAATACTGCTGAGCGATTGATTTTGGATGTACTTACTCCACCTCTGCGATAGCCAAAGGGATAGTGTGAACCCGAATTGCGAAGATGTCAGAAAAATCGGTAATATGATTCCGTGGAAGAAGTTTGTTTAATCACAATTAACGGAATTGGAGAAAAGAGAAATGAGAGGATCGACGAAATGAAGAACCCTTTTTTGTAAAGGACGACGCCATTAAAATCCTCTCTGCTTACGAAATAGAGTTCCTTATGAAATAGAGTTCATTCCATAATAAGGTGATGTAGAATTACTCTTCTTTCAAAAACGGACTGCAAATTACGATCTTCGTCCAAAAGTGTTGAAGTTCACATGGTAAATACTTTTTTCTGCTATAGTGGGAGGAAGATTGGGGTGAGGGAAGGAGGAGGAGGCTACTGCGACAAGGAATAAGGAAAGTTCCGATAGGAACAGGAAAATTGTTACCCCTTTCCTTAAAGAAGCCGGCAGTTGGTTGGAGGAGGGAGGGTGAAGGGGGTTGGAGAAGAAGGAAGCTTTGTTCTCTATAGACGGAGACGTTGACGAGAAAAATGGTGTTTGGCCTGACGGTGGTTTCGGTGCTGCGGAAATATGACAGAGTTACTATCCATTTCGTTTACCCGATTCTGTAGCTTATTCGGATGGGATTCCCTGAAGTGTGCGCACACGCGCACGCATGCTCTCGCGCACGCACACGCGCATGCACAGATGTCTCACGCGTACTTATAACTCGTGCACTCATATGTATACGCGTATGCAGACGCGCGCGCACTTGCACGTGTGCAGGTGCGTGCATCAGCACGCAAGTTCACAAACACCTGCACACGCGCATATGCACGCAGACGAAGACACACACAGACACAAAACGAAACAAGCATATCTTTCACACAGGTCATAAATGAGGCCATGTCCATTTAAGTTGTTCGCCATGAGCATTTATCAAGGCTGCATCTAACTGCGCTTCGCCCCCTCCCCGCTCCCCCCCCCCCCCCCCTCCCCATCCTTCAAATGTAAAAATTGGTGTGTGAACCAAAAGTTTGGACAGTATTACCAGCGTAATCAGGTGGGAGGCAGAAAAGTACAACGAAGTTCAAAGGAGTATTGTTGTGAACGGACAAGGTTGAAAGGAGTGGTAGTAACGAAACATGGAATGTGTAACATGCCTCTTTCGATCAGCTGTACTAGGGAAACTTGAATCATAAAAACTGCGATAAGCTATATTCGACACCGAAATGAACGGTGATGACCTTTGCGAATGAACACCATACTTCAACAAACAGGAAATACAGTTCTTGTTTGTTTTGCGTCACGGTGGTCATGTATATTTTGATACGGTTGCGATAACGCAAAAGGTAAACATATTTATGGAAGATGTGTGAAAATTCTGAAGAAAGTTTGTGAGGTTTCGAATTCAATCAAAGAAGAAATAGTGTGTTCACGCGTTTCGACAGACAGCAAGACTCTCTAGCCTTAAGACGTCATAACAGGAAATATTTCAACTGAAATCAAACAGGCTCTCAAACGATCACATACAACATCATGAGCAAATACCAAATGGAAACGTTAAACAAAGCAAAGTGTCCTTACTCACAAAGAAACGAGGAATGGGAGAGGGCAGAAAGAATAGCAAAAAGCTATAGTGTTCTTTGAGTGTCTCAGAATATTCGCAAAAGAAACCACTCAGCGCACAAAAAGCTTAAGATTGGTGATTGCTGTCTTTTGCACAATCAGAAAATTTCAAAAAGCACCACTTGAATGCTAAACGATGGATCTTTCGAGCATTTGCAAATATATTCAAGCAAAGGGTTTCATAAATGAAATTATCAAAGATTGAAGACGATACCCGCTCGATATAAAAAACTTTTTGATGCATGCGTCAGATTTTAAATGCCCAACAAACCATCACTTTGCTGTCTGCATACTGCAGTTTTCTGCAAAAGAAAGTTGCACATGAATGGCCTCTACTCCAAAGTGCCCTTATTTTGCGATTGAGAAAAAAAATGAATGGAAAAACCTGTCAGTCATGAAAAATGTTTCATAAAAACGTGAACATTTATTTCACTCTATATAACACCATCGCAACAAACATCTCAGGTTGTTGAAATCATTCAAGAGGTCGCAATAAACATCTCAATAGTTAAGACTCACGAAGTGAGAAAAGCCGTAAGTGAATAATGATTCCAATAAAGCCATGGAACTCTTTAGTTAGCATGTAAGTATAACTGTATGTAAATTGAAATAAAAAAATGCTCAAAACATGGTAGTAGTCAATGAAAAACGTCAGATACAACTATGTAAGTTGTATACTTTCTGAAAAGGGGCATGACGAAGAAATACTTTGAACTAGGCATTTGCTTTCTCGAAAAACAACTGAAGAAACTCCAAAAAGAGATAGTTGATTTATTTTTGAAAGGATCAGTAAGAGTCACGTTCAATATGCAAAACAGCGGAAACAAGCAATAAGTCACTCTAGAATCAAATCATATTTGTAGCAGAAGAAAGCAGCATAAAAGCGTTCATATAATCACCAATTTCCTCGTGCCAATTTGCACTGAAATGACAATGAATAAAGAGCAGGACTCAGCAATGATTATTTCGCATAGTCAATCGCCCATCAGCAAAGGAAAATGAGCAATAATCGATGAAATTGCTGCATCAATCTTCACGATTTATTCGTGACAGTCAATAGCGCACACAGAGGTGGTTATCAGCTTTTTTTTTCCTGCGAAATGGGATGATGATGGTGTAGATTTGAGAGAGTACCTCGACTGCAAGATTATGCAGTTGAGAGATGGAGAATAGGTAAGGAAAAAAGAAAAACACTTGATTTTTGTTCATGAGCGAAATACATATGAACGATAAAAATTGCGTCTTTAGCAAAGGAAATTAGCATGCTGCACAGGTAAAGCAAACAAAAGCAAAAGGAAAACGATTGGTATTTGTATCCTGTTAGAAGACTTCCATGTTTCGCTTAATATTTTGACGAAATAATGTAAAAAGGGAGATCCAAATATTACGTATAAATGATCGAATTTGTTGAAATCTATTCTCTGAAAATGACTCAATATTTTTGTTCCATTTTGGAGGGAAAGTGATGAAGTGTTATAAAGTTCAAGTATGAATAGAGCATCGACCAACTTCGAGAAGGTAGATGTGAAATTTGACATATAAATCAAATCATCTCGAGCATATGAACGAGCGGGATTTTCAAGGTTTTCCCAATTGTGCAACCTGTTCATTTCAACGAATGGAGTGATGAACGTATTGAGAAAACGCTTAGATCGGTCAAGTGAAAGACATTTTGAAAAAGTGTTCAAGAAGCATGTGCAAGGTGAATTGTATAACACAAACGTTAACTGGTTTCTGACGAAGCCGATCGCGGTCGATCGTTCGGCAGACACTCTGAATGAATGTAGAAAAGGTGCGACAAAAGTCAGCTCTTGGAGATGGACGCATGAAAATGCATACACATAATCGCGCAGCATCCCCGTATAACCAACCGCCCCTCGTCGCTATTACGACGTCACAAGTGACATACTTTGAAAAATTTGCTGTGCATGTTATACATTGCAAATTCCATAGTTCCGTTTGAATACCTCAGAAACGACCCCCAACATTGAATATGCAATAATAGAATCACTCAATAATTACCAACAATTTAGTTTTCTACTAAAGCGAGTGCAATTCTAATTCGCAGAAATGTGAAAGTGGATCAATGAAGTCGAAAGTTTGTCGATAAAACTTTAAAATGGTTGCAATGACCAATCGCTTATTGCAGTGCAAAAAATCCTCGAGAATGTGGGATATGTTAGTGGAAAGGACATTGATGCTACAAAAATTCAAGAACAAAATTCATGCTACAATCAGAAAAATGTGATCGGAATTACAAGAAACAGCAAAAAATAGCGAACTATCGACGTAAACGGTCTACTGTCAGTGTCCTCATTCTGGCCATTACATTACAACGCTAATACGAAAAGCTCAAGAAACATGTAAAACCTTAAACTGATCGTAGTCCTCAACACCAACTGATTCTTTGCCTACTCTTCCCTACCCCCCCCCCCCCCCCCCCCCCCTCCTCCCCGAAAAAAAAAAGAAAAACAAAACGCTCTTTGCCTAATCGTAACACTGACCAAATGTTTTGCACTCTGCGCGGCAAAATTTATGTAACATCCATTGTTCGGCAATTCAAATATATTCCAATTTCAGTTTTTCGCGCAGAACAAAGTCTGAATTTTTCGAGGTCCAATTTACACAACGTAACGGTTTGTTTGGAATTTTCCAGAAGAAATAGTTGAGCATCCCAAACACAAATATGCAAAATGAAATCTTCGGCCGTTCAAACAATATTCCAAAACTCATGATCAAATCGAGCGTCCGTTGGTCGGAGCTTGCGTCTCACAAAGCAATTTATACTCAATTAAACACTATATTAAAAAGCAATTTTTGATTATGTCGGTTTGTTTTTATCATCTCAATAACCCATTTAACACAATCGTCAGTTGCACTTCGTATGTCTCCGTTTGTCATCTCCATGTTGTACATTTTCATCATTTCATCACCGCATTGTTACTGCTCATCAATATTTGCTCATTCTTTCGTCATCTTCATTAATCATTCTTCTGCTCTCCATTGTCATCCCTTCATAAACGATTGCCTTTCCGCTCATACCAGTGAAAAATTGAGCGCGCATATCGCTTTCTATATTCTTCAAATAAAGACAGTTTCATTCATTCAGTCATTCATCAAAGTGTGACTAACTATTGCGTCAAAGAATTGGCGGGCACTGATAGCACAAAGCGGCACGAAGTAAAGGATGCCGCAAGGAGGTCCTTTCTTTAGTGCGTTTCAGGTTTTCTCGTAACCATTACAATACCCGAAAATTTTACGCTTCACTAAACAAACATAACTTTTGTATTACGATGAAATCCACAGTAGTTAATGCTGGCCACATCCATGTTTCGATCTACGAGAAGCCATTAACAAAAGAACTGCATGGAGAGGTAGGAAGGGATGGAAGAGATGAGGAGAAGGAGGATGAGTGATTGGGATTTCTTCAGCTCAAATTTGTGTTTGAAAGTAGGGAAGCTAAGTAAATCTTCCGAAGTGTGAAATGATATCGTAACGGAAATTTTTTAGTTTTTTCTGAGGAACATAATTTCTCCTCTATAGATAGGAGGAAAGGCCCATTCTTCCTTCACATTCCAAATCTTCTGAATCACTAGATGTAGTGGGTTTCTTACCAATGATTCTTATTCCGAGGTTCCCCTAAAGACAGGAAAAACATTAGCGACATTTCTAGGTACAGTTATTCAGTTCGACTTGAATCGCTAGCCAAGTCTTTAGTCATTTGTATGATAAAATAGAAAGGGAAAGGGTTAAAAATAAAGAGAAGGGGCGACGCTCAGCATAAACAAGAAGCGAGATGGAACTTGTAGATCGCTCTTGACTCGTTTTCTTTCACTGAAAGCGACTCTCGTTTCAGTGATGAACGAATCCGATATAAACATTCTATTGAACATCGGAAATAGTTTAAATGTGCCAAATAAGTAGACAAGTGGCCTATTTGCAGGATAGAGACCCGTTCTTATTAAGTGGAAACAAACGTTTTGCGATGCATTTAAAGTTGACGAGCTCAAGCTATCATGGTCTATTCTAGCCAGAAACAAGAAATGAACTGAACAATCTTCAGAAAATATTAAAATATGACTTGTCGAACGATGATGACATCTGCTATCTTTCTCATTCCCTCTCTGTTCTTCTGTCAAGAATTCAGCGCTGCAAACATAGGAAGACGAACAATCGCAAGTGAAATATTTAAGCCTTTAAGGATGGTCCATAGGTGCAACGAGTTGAAAGATCGCCTCTCTAGTAATTTCACATGCGACACTAGCAGACATTTCTATCTCGAACATGTTTACAAAAACTTGGAAGTAATGGCAGATGGACGGAGAGGTGGAGGGGGGTCTTGAACGGAGAGTTGCTTCGAGTAGAATAACTATAAAAACCGGTATAACATAGAACACTAAAACTACGTTCGATCATTAAAGCCATCAATTTCTTGTCCCTTCGTACCACCCCATGAAGCTGCCTGCGATGCATAAGTATGTTTATGTAAGTATGAAAACATACTGACTATCTGCCATCAGACAACGAATAACACCGAATGCCCCGTTCAGCGCGTAATCTTCCTAAGATTCTTCGTATTAAATACAATTACTTTTTACCAGCATTTACTGCCGACTGTCATTAATCACCACCAATGATTATGGTTGCGCAACTGCCGAAGAAATTTGCTCACTCTTAGCACTCTATTCATTTCGATAGAAGATTGATTAATCACTGTTATTGAAATAATCAAGATATTTCTTGTCAAATAATCACTCAAGTTTGACTTATATGCTTCATCGAATCTTCATGCAGTACACGTGCTGTTATGAAAATTTGGCAGGTAATTGAATTTCAGTTATAGAATGAAGAGAAATATTCAGCTAAAAGTGGGGAAGAGAAGATTGATCGACAACTAAACTCTGGAAATTTGCCGACTGGATGATTGTCGCTGGTTATAATGCCACTGACCGGAAAGGGTCACTATGGCAATTAGTTTAACTGAGATATGAGTAAGGAAGAGATGTGAATCTGTATCTTCTGAGATATGCATGTTTCCTCATTCAAGCATTAACGCCCACTCTTTCAGCGTGTTTCAAATGGAGAAAATTTATGATAAAATTTAGTCTATCAATTAATCCATAGCTGAAAGATCGCAATATTAGCTTTCTAGAAGCATTCCTTCCATTCATTCTTTGATGTGTTCTCCTATTTTTCCATCCAAAGAAAGATGCTACTGCCGCAATGTTTTGATTCCTATCGAATCATATTATTTCGTTCCTTCTATCGCATATTCAAATCTTTTACGTCATCAGCCTAAACGCAGAACACATCATTTTCGAGACAATTTCCTTTCACCAAAACCGGTTTTTTTTTGTTATTCGATAAACAAATAGCCGCGAGAAGTAGAATTTGTAGACGAAATGACAGCCGGAAAAATGAATTTGATCCCCTCATGAATCTCTGCGACGAAACTGTTTATTCTTTCATCACCGGAATATGACTGAAGGCAATATCGACGTTGTGCAGTATAGAAGCGTAACAATTGTGGTGGGAGATCCTTCTGAGAAGTACGCGAACTGTGTATCCATCTACTGAGCTGTGATCTGTTGCATCATTAATCATCACAATCATGTACCAAGCACATATTTATTGAGCGTGACCGTTACCCGTAAGCAAAGTGCCATAAAGCAATGCTCACACATCGTACGTACCACCCTTATTATCGATGGAACGATTCATCACACATCTTCAACGAACTATCTCGTTGCTTTGCTTCGCTATTCAGATATTGCAGCGGATACTAGCTAGCGCATACGAGATTTAGAAACAAATGGGGGGAGGGGGGGGGGGGATGCGGAGCGAACGTGAATGTCGAGCGGAAGGAACGTTGATGAATTTAGTAACTCCGATTGATGGAGGTGTTCAAAATGTTGAAATATGAAGAGACAGATTAAATTTTTCTGAAGTGAAGGAAATGGAGAACTTTCGGTTTCAATAATTTAGAGGAAAGATGATAGATGCATGGATGCACTCGGCAAAGAATTCTTTTTTATTAGATTCATCTCATCTAAAAACTTTTTTTCTCATTCATTTTTCTTCCTTATCATGTCCTCACTTATCTGCTCTTATTCGATGGATAAATGGTGATGCAATATTCAGAATGAGCAGAATATTGGTACAACGTTACAGTGCGGTCCTTTCAATTTCATTATATTTCATTCGGACCGATTTAATTCTACTCCGTTTTTTTTCAATAAAATAACTCTGAAGTATAGCTTTATTTCTTTGCAAATGATGCAAAGCGAGATCATATACTGCATCCGTTGAGCACCGATAGCTCGAATAAGTATAGAAATCTAGTCACGTTGAATTGCAGGTCATTCATTTCAGTGTGGAATGCACGATCTTTTACATTTCTTTGAAATAACTGGAAGAAAGCTCCGCAAAAGCGTTGAAAGAGTCTGTCGAGCAAAAACTGTTCGCATTCCACAATCCACTGGAATGCTTCTTTACTTCTCATATGACAGCTTTTTACAGTTGAGTTGGCTGGTATCGTTTCGCATTCTAATTCAGAATCTTCTCGTTTCACTGTGCTTATTGAATCAAAAAATGCCAGTCATAATCCGGTATACCTCATCGAGAGGAAAAAAGAGCAATCAGATGTATACGAGGATGTGGGAAGATGCATCGCAATTTTGATACGGTTATTGACATATTGAAATCGATTTTATGGAAATATCCATCCGCTTGCCAATCGGTTCTAGAAAATTGCACTATTTTTGCTTCATCTTGATGTAAACCCGCAAATAGCTGGATGCCTTCTTGTCTCTGGACGAAATGGAAACTGCAAAGCAAATTGTTCGATAGTAACGATAATGGTCAATGCTACGCTGTGAATGTTCCATCATTTTGGTGACTCAAAAAGAAACTATAACAACTTTCAAAATTGGGACAGCTTTCCATCAATATGGTCAAAACAAGTTTGGTATCAGGGCAGGGCTTGTAATTGTGATTACACGACGTATACAGTGTGGTGATTTTGAACAGATGAGAAAAGCGAGCATCGTTGTATGATTTGTCACTATGTGGCTGAAGGATATATGGAGAACGCTCACCCTGGATCATAGGCATATCGTGGGTTAGCAAATTAGAAAAGCATAAGAACTTTCAGCACACTGTTGTTGTTATACTTCACTGTAGATTGAACAGAACGTTAGATGTGAAAATTTACGCAAAACTTTTACCAATTTTGTGAAGTGAGTGGTCATAGAGGATTGTTCAACTATTATACTTCAATCGGTTTGCCATCTTAGATGCTGAAGTGAAATTCGCAGACTATTGGGAAGAAAAGATGGACTATTACTCATAGTACTTGCAATTCGTATCGGTTGTTCTTTGCGAGTATGAAAATGAACATAGCAGAAGATGTATATGCAAAGACAAAAGTGATAAGATGGGTGATTAAATAATGTTATTTCTTCAAAAAATAACTTCCGATGAAACAACGCTATGCAACTATACCCTCCCTCGTCCATCTGCCGACAGCATTTCAAGGATTACCTTCTAGCCCTTTTTACATCGATGACCTATATGAATATATTCCAACCATTCAGTCCATCAACTGTAAACACAAAAATTGCGCACTTTTTCACAATAAAGAAATAAACTGATGATTATTTTCTTCCACTCCTCTAACTATTCATACAATAATCCAGCAAGGTCAACGATTTCGAAAAAAACGCATATTGTGGTAACCTCATCTCTTCAAGGTCATCGTAGTTACTTTGAGGAACTTGTTTGCACTTTTTATAAGCACTTTTTTGTCGGATAGGTTGAGGCTGTTCTTTTCTTTCGATTGGCTCAACCTTGACCGCTCCAAAAAACCTGCCAATAGAAACATTTACAGTCACGGAATCTTCTAAAACTGTAATAAAAAAATTCCATTTCTAGCAACTGTTCGAAAGAACAATAAAACTTTTGCCGTTGATGGAATTTTACTACATTTTACCTAATATTACATTTTTATGCCTCATCCACGGTCATCTCGATGACCTATCAAACTGGTGTGATTTTCCAAGTACAATAGTGCCTATGTATATCACTCTTATTCGCAGTTTGATCCATCGTTGTATTAGTCCAGCTCGAAGCAAATCCCAGAATAGTTGGTACGCAATTGCGGCAAAATCGCATCGCTTTCCACTTCTGTGGAAAATTTCACTGCAGAAATATGATTTACTAGCAAAGAGCATTTCTCTGTAGTTTTTTAAATATTTCAACGTAATTACTTGAGCGGACAAAGAATACAAAAGATTTTGCTCTCTTCGAAATGAAATGGGGTTGTTTTGTGTAAAGAATGAGATGTGAGAAAGTTTGTGTTTTAATAGCGTCGATGGATAAGAGTGCATAACAGGATTGTTGACAACTTTACTTTCATGAGCAGTCAGACGTCAATCGTAAAGGAGATGAGGCTGGTTGAGTGCACACAAAACTTGTTTCGGCTAGTTTTAAATGACGCAACACCGTTAACCATTCGAGTGGAGATGCCCATTCGACCGTTCAGCCGCAATTCTTCGATACAACTTTTTAAAGCATTAAAACATATCAGATTCACATATGGACAAGAATTGGTCATATACAAGGAACTATTGTTTGTAGCATTGTTTACCAATAGGATGTTTAAGTTTCATTTTGCAGGTAATTCGGCAGATCTCACTGTCATTATTATTCTCATAGAGCAGCTTCTTCTCATACAAAAACTTGCGGCCAGTTGCATCTATAGGCCAAATCAAGCATGTGCGCAGGGAATAAGAGGAAACGGCTGCTCGAGTTTGCCTCCCAATCCTCTTTCATCCCTCTTCCTCCCTTCTCCTTCCCCCCCCCNCCCCCCATCCTCCCAGCTTCCCATGATGTAGCAAAACAGCTCTGAAAAGAGGCGAGAATCATTGTAAAAAAAATCAAAATTTTTCGGCCGGATCTGCAGACCCAATGCATAAATTGGGAAAATTTTGAAAAAGCGTTAAATTTGAAACATCTGTGTCACTCAGATGTTCAAAAAGTCGTAAGTTCGCACACCTCAATGAAAAGTCCATATCAAGAGATGTTTAATACAGGTCACTCTTTTAGACCTTTTCCATTTGGAAAATCGCTTACGTCTTTAGCCCACTAAGTATACAAGTTGACAGTTTGTATGCTAATGACAAAAGCTTACAGGTTAATAACTGCAAAGTCCTCAAAGAGATAACCATTCTATCAAACAACGAGGTGCTATCTTAACGATTAGGAGCTATTTCAAAGATCTAGCACTCTTTAGATAGTATGTCAAGTTGTTCATATGTGCACCTTACAGGTTAATAAGTTTTCATGATTCGGTCGAATTCCCGCTCTCATTGGGGAGTTATTTTTTCGGTCGGATTTTCTCTCAAAAACTTTTTATTCTTTGTTATTACTCTAAAAAATGGTTGGTTAAACAAGGCGGATGCAAAAACATCTACTATGTAAAGTTTTGCAACAAGGTTCTCCATTCAAGTATGATGCGACGGTTTTAAAATAGAAGTCGGAGTGGTTACAATATGGTCGCCAATCTGTAACATAGTTGAATCACCTTAGTCCGCTCCATACTAATAGATCAGTTAAAGGTTAGCATAAGTGATCATCCTATGTTGCTTATCATACTTACCAAATTCTGTAGCACCCACTTCAATGGTTTTCCAGTTGAGACAATCAGACATACAGACATATGCATGCGCCAAAGCCCAGACACACTTTCGCCATGATGCACTTTGCCAGTGTCATGCTACAAAAGCGTAATGGAATTGAAATACTTGACTAGCAAATGCAGAATAAGTTTATGAGAGATGCGGGGGGTAATTGCAATATCGAAGGAAGCCTAATGGAAATTTTCGTTCAGAATTCATCCATCATACTTATGTTAAATTCTCTGAAAATCGATTGTGCTGGCAGAACGAACGGACGGAAGATGATTTGACCGATCGATGGAAATGTGCACTTTTTGAAAAATCCGAATGCGACAATTATCCTGGCCATTTTTTGCATCCTCGCTTTTATTGTGATCATTTTTCGGACTGTTTGGATAAGCCAGATGGCAAAAAAATTCAAATCGGAGTGTTGTCGACAAGATTGCACTGATCGCTCAGCGAAATGGAAAGTGCCGTTATTCATCATCATATGAAAAAAAAAACGTTGAGCGGTGATTGCCATATATTTTGATTGAGGGTCCGAATCCAATTAAAAGGCATTCGCCGATAACGATGTTTTGGATATTAAACAGCGATGGTGGATCCTAAATTCTCGGAGCAGATAACAGCGGAGTCACATTTGAAGAAGCAACATTCTATTTCCGAGTGATGAAGTGATCTCAAACAGTGATAAGCTGGTCCGATCGTTTGCAAGTGATACGATGATGCCAAATGTGTTTGAATGTTGGATGACTTGGAACTGTTTCAAATTTCACCTCGTACATAATGAGAAGACTAATAAAAATCATGGCATTTCTCCTCCATCATATTTGCAGGTGGACTGATTGGTAAATGGCATTTACTAAGTAAAGGCGAAAGAATTGGTCATATCAGGGGATATAGCAGTGAATATCTCAAATAGGGCACATCTGTGGAAAAATTTCGTGCATACAACTTGAATTTAATCAATATATATGCATATTAAATTGTATTAATATAATGAAAGGTTAGTGACATATTTCGTTTAAATTTTTTCATTTATGAGATGCAACGTTTCGATGCGTGCTTCTAACTAACTGATTCATTTCATCCTTCTATTGTCTCTTATACCTCTGTCGTTTGTTGCGCATCTGGACTTTTGCAAAACGCCCTTTCTACTGGTATAGAAAGGTTTAAATCAGGGCCAGTTACAACTATTTGATTCATATTCACACCTTGACAAATCTTTTCCCTCTATTTCTCTATCCATTTGGAGTATTAGTCGATCACATTTAGTGCTAATTCTGAAGCAGCTTTTATTGCCTTAGAAGTGACGGCCATAAGCATTGTCTTACGGAAGTGGGCTTCTTCATTGCTTCCAACTTGCCTAGTCTTGTTCCAATCTATCAGCATTCTTCTGAGAATACCTACCATACGACTCGACATTGTTACTGAATGTTGTCTTGCGTAACTTTCATGTCCCTAACCTTCAAGCTTCACTTCACCAGCATATGTTTTATTAGCAACTGTAGCAGTGTTTGCTTCAAACGGGGTACTAATCATCATCTCAAAGTAGTAGGATGGGCAAAGCGGTAAGAGATCAGCATCCACGAAGGGCGGGAGAACTGCGATTACGGTGCCCTTCATATATCTTCCTTTAATCAGAAATTGATATCAAAGCAGGCCAAAAGCTTGTTAGTCGCAAGAAAATCCCGCACTGGTTGACAAAGAAGTCAGATAGAGGGGTTCATTGTGATACAGGTAACAACTTGGCCTTTCCCCTAGGATTGCGATGAATCACATTCAGGGATTCGTGTGAACGGATGTTTACCGCAGATCAATAGGAGGGGATATACAACGTGTTTAATGGTGCACAGATTAGTGCCATAATGATGTATGTGCATAACTGTTTCCCATATTTGTTTTGCCGAACTTTGCTGGAGCAATCAGTTAACAGGCTATTCAGATTTATTCTAAAGTTTTATGTTGCGACCATCTTCCGAATATTTTCTCCCGTCAGCTCATCAGTTTTTCTTCAGCTAAAAGGTGAGTTCCCCTGAACGAGGATATCAAAGAGCGGTGTGAAGAGTGTTGGTTCTTCTGCTTTGGGTGACCGCATTTTTCCAGGCATGCCTCGAGGTACCGGTATTGGATCATTCCACTGTATCTTAGCTGATGAGGGTGCTACTAAAATTAGGCATCCTCATAATTATTTTGCTGTTGGTTAGAGACTGTTTCTTAGTTCTGCAAAAGAACTTGCCTGCCGTATAGCTACGGGCAGATCTCACTAGCACTTTCCATTTGATATGAAATGCAATGTGTTTTCTCTCATCTACCGGTGCTTTGAACTAATTTTTAGCACTTAGAATTCAGTGCTGGTTGGCGATGTTGTTCATTTTCAATAATCTAAGATATTATTGGTTACTCGCATCTTTGTTTTAATTCTTCTTGTGTTATTGAGGTCAACCTATATTTAAGCACAATACTTTCAATTCACAAGTTTATATATTTATGTTGATGGCCGATCATCTATCATAAATGTAAAAATTCCGAATTATTGATGCGATGACAAGGAAGTCACCATGACTCCATTAAATGCTAACCTTTCTATGGACTTCAGCTCTGAAATATCATTCCTTTGTGAGGTGTTCAGAGTGCTTATGCTGATCACAACAGAATGGCCTATCTAACTTATTGCATTCTTTCAATTATCGTGAGCAATGAAGTAATCGAATCGTTTAAAGTTATTTTTTATATGGACTCGCTAAGATCAATTGAATGAAGTTCTCTGAGGGGTTCAACAAGCAGACGATTGAGGCAGCAGAATAGTAATTTTAGCAATAACTAATAAAGGGTATTTTTTGAGCACATTGCTGGGGGAGCCCACTAATTTTGTCGTTTCATTTCTGAATATTTTCGCACCTTCTAAAACAATTGCAGTTTTACTAGAGAGAATCGTCCTCTTGTAACGCCGATTTCCTTCACAATATTTGCACATCGTTTTTCTCGCTTGTTCCGATGGATTTATCTCCTCCCAGTTTCAAAGAGTTTCAAAGCAACAATTTCAATTTTCATGTGGAAACGAGAGAATTCCACTGAACAATTTTTAATCATGTTAGCGAGTGTGAAACAGAATCTAGTTTCGAGGTAGCGGCGATGAAAATTGCTCCACATCGTTAAGTGATGTTTTTTGCAGTTATATACATTGCTCGCAGCTCAGATCACTCATCCGGCTTGTCGGCTGCTGTTCCAAATTTTGGCATTTATTTCGTCTTGCTTCTCAAATTTCCAACACTTTGGATTAATATTTTAATACATCCAGTACTTTGGATTTATTCTGAATTCGCCTCCACATATACGCTTAAAACTCTAGAAAAGAATTTCCCAAAATTGGTATGAAATTAGTCAGTGTTATTTCTCGCAAACAATGTTTTCTCCTCGAATTATGCCTATATGAAATATTCCTCCCTTTCAACAGACTGCATTCCGTTACGATTCCGCCGAGGCTCACAATGGAGTCTACGAGTCCTCCAAAGCTTTCCGAATCTCTCTAATGGGGCAAAGAAACTTCTCAGCTATCCACTTCCTTATCAGTTAGATATCCCAGATTTATCTCATTCCAGATAATCTGGATTTTGCAACGCTTTTGAGCTAAGCATATCAGTATTGTTGGGAGCGGACATATATCAGCCATAATGCTGCTTTTCTGATTAATCGGCAAATGTAGAAAATTGAATGGCTCCGCATGAAGCTGATACGCCATCGTAACGTAGTGCATTCAGCGTTCCAAATGATTCAAATTGCTCCTTACCCAATGAGAAAATTTTCAACTGATTGATGACTGCTAATTGCACTTTGTTCTTCATGATCTTGCCTGATTCCACCAGCTTTAGCAATTTTGTAATTCTCTGAGTGCAATTCTTCTGACAATCACTATTGCATTTAGCTTTGCAAGACAGAACGATTTGTGGGCATTCCTTCATTGAATCATTTCTGGGGTAACAATAATCCAAACCGCATTATTGCTCTGTTCACCTTGACCGTTCGCCATAGCTAGCGCTAAGACGCTGAAGTGTATTCTTCTTTCAGGCAACGAAGAGGATGCTTCCGGCTAAAAGGTATGTTGTATTCACACAATGAAACACATATTTCGTAATATTTCTTTCGCTTTTTGTCCTCTATGAAATTTCAAAACAATAATTTGCACTAATGAGTATAGGCTCTGTGTAGCTCTCTTAGCGATAGGTTGAGTTTCTTGGTATCACGCTGGAATTGAACATTTTCTAGAGTAATAGTGAAAAGTGCTATATTTTACGTCATGAAACAATTGATGCGCATGCCAAGTAGAGGGCGAACACTCCACATGGTGACTGCTTTTCATAAAACATTGCAGGAAGGAGGCGTGGTGCAATGAGAAAATTTTCGCCTGATGTAGCATGATCTGCGGAAAAAGAGTTTTATCTTAAACATGTCTCTATTTCCTCATCTTCTTCATTCTTTTCGTCATCGGAGACTCTTTCTCAATAGATTTGATGCTCAGTTATTCTGTTAGCTTTTCCGCAGCGTATCTGCGACAAGTTGTCTCTTCATGTATGAAGCAATGAATCGAATAGATGCTATTGCAGGCGATTGAGTACGGTTACGCAGATCAATACCGACACATGTGAAGAAATTGTCGTCAATGCCGGTATGTAATTCCATCCCGAAACATAAATTCGGCAAAAAAAAAACATTCGTTTATGCAATAAATGGTTTTACTCGTGCATGCTGTTGAATGTTAAACATATGTATCATTGCCTCAATAGACAATACCATCATGATAAAACGACATATCGCCGTTTGCGTTTCCAATACCTGCTAGGACCCATACTTTTTCACATTCCCGCATGTAACTTTCCATTCCATATGAATAGACGAAGCTAGTCGCAGTGATTGAGCAGAATATGTCGAGTGAACCAGATTATAACAAACAATTAATTAATGTTGAATACGCTGTACGAGTGAAGTTGCTCGTTTGTTACATAAAGATGCGGCGGCATCGATTTCGTCTAAAATTTAGTGCAATAAATAGTTGGCACTGTGATTAGAGGTAATGGTAAACACTTGTTCTCTTATAGGCAGCTGTCAAAATATGGTTGACAGGCTTCTGGTTTATAAAAACCAATGATTGATGTAAAAATCTCAACCTTCAGGATTGAAGCGTTTTTTTCGCCATCATATTTCTTTATATGCCTGCTTTATTTCTTGTGCATTTTGTGAATCACCAATGCACGTTTCACCGAAACTTTGAAGCGTTTGTTGAAGGTAACAAGAGCCATCAGGATCATCAAGAAGCTGATAGCGCAACCGCTAGTCCGACCCATCGAAACACCACTGAAGGAAAGCGAACGTCTTTCAACGCTGCTGGACGACGTCTCACTGCTACATTAAACAATTTTAGCCTCTTCAAAGGTTTCAGCGCTCAAATACTAGTAGTTCTTTGCGGGGTTTCACAACTGTATTCGAGGAAAAGAAGAGCATGGGAGGGAAGGGGATAGAAAGGGAAAAGTCAAGGAGTGCAAAGTGGCTGAGGAAGAGAGGAATGGAGACTGGGGAGGAAGGAGGG
Organism: Toxascaris leonina; assembly: GCA_022844705.1. Lineage (NCBI taxonomy): Eukaryota > Metazoa > Nematoda > Chromadorea > Rhabditida > Ascarididae > Toxascaris > Toxascaris leonina. Next base: position 7,966 of record JAARMF010000749.1, on the reverse strand, counting down.
CTGGTAAATGGGGAGAGGGGAGAAACGGCATATGGCGATGCGAATGAGGGGAAAGCGGAAGAGGTGGGGAAGTGCAGATGAAGATGAGTGAATAGCTGTCGCCCCATATACCAATTTAATGACAAGGATATTTAGTTGCCATCATGGAGATTCAATGCGCCTTTCCACTCTGTGAAAAGTGAGAAAGTTAAGAGAAGTGAGGAAAATACAGCCATTATCCAGATAATTGACCTGAGCTAATATTTTCGGCAATGATTGTCCTCATAGCCTGCGAAATAATATGTAAGCCTGAACTAATCNTTTTCGGCAATGATTGTCCTCATAGCTCCGAAATGATATGTAAGCCTGAACTAATGAATCATGAGAAGGAATGTGGTATATGACTTATGTGGAACTTGTTTTTGAGCAATCGAGCGCAGAAAGAATTAAGATGCCGTCCTATTACGTAACAGAACTTAACATCATGCATTGGCCGGTGGGTGACGTTGAGATCAAGGAGGAAACTGAGCTAAGCAATAAAATGTTTTTCCGTATGAATGTGAGCAGCAAAGCTCTAAAAACCCAAACTCTCATACTAAAAATATTGGGTTCATTTTCCACAAAATGTAACATGATTGGTTTCGAGTGCTCCATAATTTTTCTAGCTTGAGATGCTTGTCCGAAGTCATTCCCAAAGTCAATAGCAACGGGTAATGGTATATTCTGTTCCCTTTCTTCCCTCGAGGTACGTTTTGTACTCTATACTTCCCGACAGAATATTGCTTAACTTAGATTTTCACCTTCAAATTCCGCATCTACTGCAGCTGCAACCTCTTTTATCATAGAAGGGCAAAAAATTTCAAGGCTCAAAATTCATTTAGACGATGATGACTTGGCCGTTCCTGGTGGTCAATCATCTTTTATCAGTGCTTACACTACACCAGGTCCGAAGGAAAGGAAAGTCAGCGAGCAGAAAAAGGTTAGCTGCAGATGATCACAATTTATTCTTTGTTCTATCAAGCTTGTCATCCTTCGCTCACTCGACATCTGTACCCGTGAGACCATTGGTTGCTTTCGTCACTAGAAAAATATAAGGGCGTATGCCCAAGGTATGTCATGTTGCACACGCATGACTGAGCGATGTTCACCTTACACCAGCATTATCTTAAATATGCTCATTAGTGACATTCCTAAAACTCAGCTTCCTCACCGTTAGGATCACAAACCACGCGTTGCCCTAGTTGGCGATGAACCGTGTATTCAATTATCTTTCTGGCAAGAAACGTCTTAATTGAGGAAGTAGTAAACATAGCGGGGAGTATGATCGAGAGACATCTTTAGGGTGCATACAATTATTCATAAAGGTTTATGTAACAATTAATCGCTTGTATAAATTCCTAAAATAAGTTGTATTACTAAGGCAAATCTTGGCGTCATGCTGGGAGTATATCTACCAACAATTCAACACATTCTTGGCGTTACGATGTTCATTCGCTTATTCTGGGTTGTCGGTATTGCTGGCGTATTGCACACGATGCTATTGCTGATGTGTTGTTGCCTTTGCGTAAGTTATTCTCGTCGAAGAGTAAACTTATTCGAAAGAAAAGTTTTTCACTTCGAATTTGATGTGAACACCTTCGATCGACTGATGCCCTACTACAACAAATGTAATAGTACCGTATTTCATACTGCATTATTCCTCAATGCAAGCATGAATTCGAAATGGAGGTTCATTTCACTTCGTTCTCCTCCAGGCTCACTTACTAATTTTTGAATGCGGAACATGACCCGAAATATCACCCGAGAAAGCACCGTTTTTCACCTACCAAATGGTCCAAGCCTTATACTAAGTTTCACATTGAAGCACTTTACTAGACAAATTTTAACTGTAAATGTATGAAAGAGGCTACAAGCCAACGTTGAACGAATAATGTTTCACTCCACTAATTCGGCGCGTTGTTCACATACCGACAGGTAATAATCACTTGTGATGAACTCACTAAAAAGAATCCAAAAGAAATTGGAACTCATTTTGTGCCATCACTGATCACAGTACGGCCACATACGTGATATGGATATGATGTCACTGATTAGTGGAATCCAATCAATTACTCATTTCCTGCCTCCAAACAGGGATCAAGTATTTTGCTGTTAAGTTTACCTCCATTATGAAATTAGTATTCAGACACTCCTGACGAGCATCTCACTCTCAGCAGTGGCAACTAACGGTGTCGTCGAAAGTGGTGGTGCATATTTCATGATATCACGCAATCTCGGTGTTGAATTTGGCAGTGCTGTTGGCATACTCTTCTATTTGGCCAACACTGTTGCAGCGTCGATGTATTTGGTCGGTGGTGTCGAAGTAATGTTGGTGGGTCGTAAAAATTCACCTCTAATTCCTTCAATATATTAGCCAGTGGTATTTCTTCTGCAGCGAAAAGATAATTTGATTCATTTCTTGCACAAAATCCCGCTGCACTTTTTACATCCTTCTCATCCTTACGTTTCCGTAGCACCTTCAAGTAACGTCCTGTCTGTGTAGGTGTACGTGCCTATGTATGTGCCTCTCTCCATCTGTGCTGTAGTTTCAACTCGCGAACCACTGAAATGAAAGTGACCAATCAAGTGTGAGAAAGAATATTTCAGCTTTATATATTCCCATCGCTAACCATTGGTGGCAACGAAGTACATTCCGACACAGGTTTGCAGACTTCATTATCTTTTCATATAATCCTTTTTGGATCAGTTTGTCCCATAAAGATCTGATGTGTTAATTCTATTGTTAGACTCATTTCTTCCCATCCGAAAAGCCTCTCTCACCTATGGGTATTGCATGTTCTATCAAATGCAGTTCGCTTCTTCTTGGGCAGTTATTGTTTGAGACTGAACTGATTCAATCCTCGATAAAACCCCTACTACAATTTTCGTTTCCAGATGCTGGCATGACGAAGCTCGCAAAAATATACTAAGAAGAACTTTCTACAAAAATTCGTTCTGTATTATTGTGATGCCTGATGCATTTACCAATTAAACCCGTACTTTTATATTTTTTGCTCTTAGGTACCTTCCTATTTCTTGCCTTCAATTCTGCTGATATATTTCATTTTTCCACATACAGTATTTAACGTAATCAACTATAACTTCTCACTGACGATCATAACTGATTCAAATATTCTCAGCGAAAATGCTTCCTCACTTCCTTGAGCTATAGTCATTCGATTGTTTTTTGCTCCAGGTATGTGGGGTATGATGTCGCATAATTATCGTATATATGGCACTGCATTCTTACTTCTCGAAGCAATTATCGTTGCGATGGGCGTTCGTTTTGTTCAACTCCTCGCACCGGTTTGTTGATCATTGCAGTTGAAACGTTGAAACCTTTAAAGATCTTTGACTCTTTTTTCGTGATGCAAGAACGCACAATTTGCATGTTAAAATAATTCACTTGAATAATTCATTCCATATTTTATTATCTGTTGCGTTATTTAAATAACATAAAAATCATATATCCGCGACAATCTGGAAGAACACTGTAGTGTCATATTTTAAGACCTACTTGAAAAAGATATTCATTTATGAGGTCTTCACTCGTATTCCTAGGGGCGCCATCCCATTTTGTGCACAATAACTGAAAAGTTTTAATGCTGTGCGCAAGTGATACATTTCAATATGATACTACAAATCTAACGTTGCAGATCTCTCTGTTGTGTGTCATCCTCTCGATTCTCGCATGTTTCGCAGGCGGCATTGAGAAGGCGATTCGTCATAATGGGCAACAGTTAGCTCTCACTCTTTTCTGATTAAACACTGCTTGCTGACTCTTAAATGTGTTCGTCTATTAGAAGAAGGAGCAGTGAAAGGCTGAAAGGCCCTGTCAACAAGAGGAGAGTCGTTTCAGCCTTTACAACCACTGCTACAACTCTTTCAGCCTGGAAAATTTATGGGCATCAGCTATTCATATGACTACGACTAAATAATTTGCAAGACCCACCTATCAGATCACGAGATGATTAATCTGTGATAAGTTCAAGTATTTGCAATAAAGCGAAATAACGGTTGATGTCAAAAGATGATTAGCTTGCGATTACACTTATATACATTCGTGTTAGGAAAAATGAATTCTTGAGCGCTCAAAATACCTCAGAACAAGAGAGTTCTGATTTTAATTAGACTCCTCTGTCCGAAAAGTTGCAGATGTGTGGGGCATTCTGGTTTCAAGGGTGACCACAGATTTACTTCTGATAGTAAATCAAGTTGAAGAATATCTCTCCCTTATCCTGGAACTGAATAAAACAGCAAAAGCCTGAAGTTAGGAAGCGTGATAGGAGCGAAAAGAAACCGAAATATAGAAAATCTTTGCACGCAATATTTGGAGTGAATGGCAGACAGCTGCAGATACGAACACACCACAATATCCGTAGATGCAAAAATTTCTTAAAAGAACCAAGAGTACCTCTGAA
>JAARMF010000748.1:53302-67184 GCA_022844705.1 Toxascaris leonina | reverse complement strand
AAACATCAAAATGACTACACGTCGTACTCTCTGAGAGGGCAGCATTACTCTTCTACTTGGCAAAAGATATTCCCCTATGCAGTCGACGGAACAGCACGTCACAGAAAAAATATCGGATAACGCTAACCTCAAGTTGCACTTTGAAGCCAGTATTTGTCAAAACGTCGTAAATTTCTTGCGAGGTGGGCGAGTCGACCGCCTGGAAATCGAACGTGCAAATCCAACGGAACGCCCAATACGAGCTACAATTTGCTTAGCACCGACTTACAGCAGTGGTGTCACTTTGAGATCTACGTCTCTGAAAACCTCGGATGTGATAGAATGCCTGAGAAGAAATGAACGCAGGAAACGGAGAAGCAAGACCACACATCAAATGCGAGCCAGTTATCTATTACCCGGCAAAAATTCAGATTTGTGTAATTTGCTACGAGACCGTCATAACAACAACGTCACGTCTGCACCTAAATGCGTGCTTTTCTGCCTGATCACTCTGCATTTTCGACGCCCGATTCGTAATAACCATGCTATGAGATGTAGTGGGGGGTGTTGTGGGTGTTCTATCCAGCGCTGGTAAACTCAATCTCGTTCAATCACAGCGAATGTCTTCATATGCCTGACACATGAATTTTTGTTATATGCAAATTTTGTTGTATGTATGCGGTGCCTCCTTAATCGCCTGTAGGCGCTTGGCGACATGTACGCCAGTGAGCTGCCACTTTAAAAAATATTCAACTCGGTCATCCACAGCGCCATGACAAAAGCGCCGACCAACAAATTAATCGCAAACTTTGTGCTGCAGTGTGTCGCGCAGCTTTGTCACCGTCTCTTGACAAGCTTCAAGACATTAACTTTTAATGAAAACTATCAGCAGGAATTGTGCTATGTGACAGTTTGGTAAGGGATCTGTCCTGCTGATCTGAAAGCATCAAAATAGAAGCCTCCGTAAAAGTCTTACATGCTCATCCCAAACAGTGGCAAAATCGGTTTCCTCCCGCCACCTTTCCCAATGCTGGGTAAAGCCAAACGCTTTGCTTGGCGAAGGGTTCGTATTTATTCATTTGCTCATTTGTTTTCACGTCCCCAGGTGGAAAGAACGCACAAATGTGTGAGCATGAACAGCAGAAAGGAGAAAATACTTGCACAGCTACAAATTAGGCAAGTAGACATTTAAGATGCATGAGCAACAGTAGTGTGTAGATCGAAACGATTCAACCGCAGCTTTAAAAAAAATGAAGGGGTGGGTGCATTAATAATATCGGCAGGAAGCAGATTCCAGACTCATAGAATGCGAAACCAGAAACTAGGCAGAACATTGTTTTTACTCCTGACGCGCATATCGACTATATCGACTATAACGTGGGGCGAACTGAAATCATTCTGAGGGCTGAATGTTGAAAAAGTCGAAAAAGTTTTACAACAAAGAATCGAATCGAAATGGAGTCTGCGATATTTCAAGATTGTAGGTTTAAAGTCTTTTGTATGGCACCGTAAATGGGCTGACACAGGCCACGATCAACTTTGCGGAAAGCAATGCGGGTAAAGCATTTCTGTGTTCTCTAGCAACCTGATATCAGAAACCGCATGAGGAAACCACACTGGAGTGAAGTATTCTAAAACCAGTGGGCAATGCGGGATGAAAGCATTTCAGTAATGCGTTTAATACTTCTATTCTGTAAACCATGGAGAATACATTTGGCAATTTCTGATGACTTTTCGCTAACAGTGAAGCACTGCAACCTCCAGTGAAGTTTAGAGTCGATTATAACACCAATGCTACGAACACCATCCGTAATAAAAAAGATTATCGCGTTCTAGTCTATAGAAGATGCATGCCGAAACCTGATAAGAAGCGTTTGTCGTTTTTCATGTTAAACATTCAGCTGTCACAAATTTGATCAGTTGGCGAAAGCATCACTGCAGCTCTTCAGCATATGGAGGTCACAGGCAGGATCATGGAACGGACGATGAATTTTGAAGTCGACAGCAAACAGTTTTCGGATAATATTCTGCTCAGAACGTTATCGAAAACTTCGTTATTGTCTTTATTCTCGCCTATGTCCTCGGGTACGCATCCGAACTTTTATGCGTACTCAAACCGTGATAGGGAACTGACAACTTCTGCCAGTCTCGTTCGGTAAATTAATGGATATAACACTCTCCAGAAGCTGCAGGAAGGCCGTGTTGAAAGCAATGTTTCAAGACCAAGGACGGAAACCATTATGCCTTGCAACGCTGTTAGCAACTGTGGAGCTCCCCCTCCCCACTCCCTCCTCTCCTCCCTCTTGCCCTTCCTGCTGTCTGCTGAGCATCTTACTTTTGGATTTTTCTACGCGCGCGGTAGTGTGCACATCATTACATCCTTCTGAATTTCTGCCAACAACGGTAACTGCCAACTTATAGAAAAAAAAACATTTTCCACCTTTTGCTTGCTGATGCGACGGCCATGGGCGATCGTCTTCCTTGCATTCAAATATAGCGGATATATGCAAATCCATTTGCACTTGTCGCTGTATCGTTTCGACGCGTTGAAGGATGCATCCATATTGATTATCCTAGAAGCACATCACAAAATCAAACGCTACGCTTTAGATGTGGATTGAGCAAGCGAGCCAGAAATCAACAGCGCCGCCCTTTCAGTGCAGATCCACAGTGATCGTCTCTAAACAATATAATTTACATGCGAAAAGATTGAACGAAAGGAGCAAAATACTGATAGTGCGACGTAAGAGAAGTGCCACAAGATGAGCTCTACTCATCGCTAATACGAGGTGCAGGTCTAGCTTGGCATTGGAGTGGTAGATGGGGGACGATTACAACTACACGACGACCTGAAATGTATTGTCCCTATTTAAGTACATCAATCAAATGAGGCGAACAAACAACTGCATCACTCGTGCTACTAACTTCGCTATTGCACCACGCACTACGCTCATCGTGAACACGCGTTCACTGAGCGAAAACTGCCTCATTTGTAGGCGCTGCGTAGCTATGATTGCAACAATGAATCAAATCATTCGGTTTATTTCGAGAAAATTGCACTAAGCTTTTTCATTAGTTCTAGATCACATTAAATCCCGAGTTACGCAAAAAAATGGGTAAATGAATAAAAAATAAAAAATAAAAAAATAAAAACGAATCTAAGATGCCCCTGAGAATGTTCCATCAAATTTGTAATGTTGACATTGAAGTCACTTCCCTCAAATGCAGCGTTGAAGTGAAAGCAAATGTCAAGAGTGCCGAGAGGAAGCGAAAACGTCTCTGGCTGAAAAAAAAGAGCCCAATTTTTCCATCCTATCAAAATATTCATAAACTCTCACCGTTACTAATATTTTTCAAGTACTAGTAATGCACAACAAATCAAACAAACGTTATGGTTGGGATATTGACATCTATTCGCAATGAGTGGAACGCATTCGGTGCTTATTCAAACAGTTAAAATCTTGTTCGATTTTATGAAGGAATTAATTTCCAGTGATCATAATAATCAATTGACAACCATGAATAGGCTAGTCCGAAATGGTAGAAGCGTTGCACTGAGCCGAGAACGTGTCTTTTCTTAAGCTGTCGCTAAAAAATCCTGAACATGACCAGGAGCTAAGAGTGAATATTAAGCTTCATTTCTGAATCCTCGAAAGAACTTTAGAATGACTTCACAATGGGCGCTTTCACGTCGAAATTATTTGCAAGAGCAATGAGCCGATTTCAGAATTAATCCGGCGATTTATACTAGAAGGGAACGAATTTACATTATGCTTATTGAAAGTTGAATCCACAGCTGGTGAGTTAACGAAAAGAAATTACGGAGGATCGATTCGAAATTTTTGAAACATACATGCTTAAATTCAATATTCTCTGAAAGCATTCGTGGCTGACCAAATGGACAGCAGTTGTATCGCAAAACGATGAAGGCAACAGTTCATTATGTTGTCGCCGTGTGAAATTCGATACGTGCAGCCGGCGCGACCCCTTCATTCTTGACCATCAACCTTCATAGGCTTAGCTCAGTGCCGCTCCATCCAGTAATTTGGAGCTATCCACTGCCTAAACCAATCTGACCATGGAGCACGCAGCGGTGACAAGTGACCGTTCGGGTTAATTTTTTTGCAGGAACCGGCAAATGCAGGTGCTACAAATCGAGGTGCTTTCAAGATACGTCGTTGCAATAATTTTCAAGCTGAAGTTTAATCCCCCTAAAGCTTCTTCAAGCGTCTAGGCGCTCATTGATATTTTCATATGTTTCTCTGCTATATGGAATTTACTCAGTAGTCAAACGCTCACTCACTCCACACAGCAGTCAAATTTGCATTTTGAATTAAAGCCCTCCTAATGCTGTTCGTTTTGTCCATAAATCTAATGAATACGTTGAAAATCCATTTCGAAAGTTAAACGCAATTTACTCCTCCTCCATTTCCTGTCAGTTTAGCCCCATATTCTGTTGGAAGTCATTTTCCAGATCGCTCATCTAGCTCTCATCCTAACGATGTGTTTGAACACTTCCCATACATCTCGGCAAGTCTGTCGTTTTCGGTTGTCTCTTCTCCAGCATCCTTTTATTTTGTTTGGGTACTTCTCGCTTAAATTCCTCGTCTATTCCTAGTCTTATGATCGCTAAGAAATTCTTTTCTCTAAACATATCATCACTTATGCAACAATAACGTGTCGTGTTGGTAGTGGAAGGTAGACGTTTCTTGGTGATAATACCAGTAACAGCAAGTGGCAGTAAAATAGCAATCAACAGTGCTAGCAGTGGTAGTAGGTGTTAATAAGTAAACGGCACACCTGGTGGGTGGATAATAAGGAAGGAGTAATGCTGAGCACTATGCTGGTAGTAATTAACGAGTAGCATCATCAGTAGTGGTATGTGGTACTTGAGACATACCAAATCGTATCCATAATGACATAATTGATGGTATCAGTTGAAGTGATAAGTATGTCGCTTCTTCGGCACTTAAGAACTGAAGGACAGTGAATTTGAAGAGGGTGGAAGGAACTATCAGAGCTCACATGAAACGACGACGTCTCTTCACGGATGATCGCTTTTGTAAAGGAGTCTCGTTAAGTGGCAATAATTCTCTCCTTTCCTCCCTCATTGTACCACTGCCATACGCTTCAATGAGCATAACAATACGTAACAACAGTGGTGTGAAAAGTGATCACAGTTCTCTAGTAGAATCCATCCACATCTGATCCCGAATTTCTGAAAAGACTTCTGCATTTTCGCGGATGGATGGGACACTGATTGGAAGCAGCATGCACATCGTTGAAAAGTGGCTTTTGTGCTGCATCAGGTGGCAATTGTGCTGTTTCATGCGTGCTGTATTCGCGATGGCGATCTCACCTACGACCACTATCATAGCATTCACGGATTGACCACAGTCAGATCACGGTTCAAGTGCGGGTTTTCGCTCATTTATTTCGCAGTGCAACGGATGTGCGGTGTCGGTTCTCGTTTTCTTTTCCCTGTGCTACATCATCTAGTGACGCTGTGTAATTGATGGTGGTCCCCTCGGTGATATGCACTATTGTAATGACTACACGAAACCAGCCATTCCCTTCCCCTCCTCCCCCCAACCCTGTTGTATATTCCAGCAGACCAGCTGTTCGGTGGTACCCAAAGAACCCTACCAGCACCACGCCATTCTCTTTCACTACGCAACGCTAATCTGCTCATTTCAGTGGAAACCAGTATTAACGCTCCAAAAGACTGACGGCGCACGATGTGTTAACCATGCTTTCCGCATTTGAATCGCCGTTAAGTAATCACCGTCTTAGGGCTTAGACGCAGTTTTACGCTTGGCCATGCTAAGCCATCTTTAGCCAGTAAGCTGAATAGTTTAACGTGAGTTAACATATTAGTGCTTGTCTCCATCACACTACATGCTGTTTGCCTGAGGGCTCAAAATTTGGAGGCGAAATTGCCGCGTAGCCGACTTTTTGTATGCTGCAAGACATGTTCGAAACGGGCAAGTGCTCAATTCATTTCTTCTCATCCCTTCCACTTCATATTGTCGTTGAGCGAAAATCGGGCCATTTGAAAGCGCAAGCAGCTCTGGACATAGCAGTTTGGCCCGGCGATAATAGCAGATGGTTTTGCATGGTTATGATCGAAGAAAAAACAACATGTTGACGTGCTGTGATTCAACAAATGATCCATGCAGATCCTTTCTTTTCATCACTGCATCATGGCTATGAAAAAGCCTTTTACCCGAATTCTTTCTAACCTGAATTCTAATGTGAATCGTGGTTTTCAAAAATCTGTTGCATTAGGTCGAAGGCTTCAGAGGCTTGGTGGTGGGCGATGCTTCTACAGTGAAGTATGAAGTAGTCACGCTTCTGCTTATACGGAAAAGGCTGTGTGACCCCTTCGCAATGCCTGCCTGCTCTCGAATTCAAATAAGTGAGCACAGTACACTTCAGTTTAAAGAAAATATCGAGTAGAAACTAGCAAAGGTGTGTTTGCGCCAGTTGTGGTGAATAAGTGGCTGAGCTCAAATATTAGCTCAGCTTCTTTAAGTCGTACTTTGCGACTGGCACATAGATTCCCTTCACTGATTTTATGACATTGCGTTTAAGTGTATTTTCGCAACAAGCTTAATTTCGTGCGTATCGCACCATAACGCTCATAGCAAACTGCTTGAAGATGTCACGCGGAGGCCGAGGAGGGGCACGGGCCGCGGCGACCGCTGGAATTCGGGCGGTCGCAAATGCACTTGGTATCGCTCGAAATGAGATGAATGCATTTACGACAATCATCACCGAGGCGCCTCCGCTGTTTCCGGTACTGCTTTCCGCTTGTTTCTGTCAAAGTAAACGTCAACTCGTGCACATGAAGCTTAGTCACCCATGCAGATAGATAATGTCGTGTCTACACTAGGTGAATACTAGAGTACGAAAGAAAAACAGATGCGAAAATGTGCTTGAGGAGTTGACACGATACCAGATTCCGTGTTCTGTGAAGTGCGAACGGAAAATGAAAAGTTTTCAATGACTCCTTCATATCTGACATCACGTCCAGTTTTACTAATTCTCCATAAAAGTTTCTTTTCCATGAGCCAAACAGTAGGAGACGGAGGTGTGATCAATGTAAAGTGAGCGCAGTCTTTCTGGTACCTTTAAATGCCTTTAAAAAATTTTGGAGTTGGTGGATGAACATGAAATATATCGTACGAAGGTGTATTATGACGCATATTATATGCACCAAATTTCGAAAATTTATGGAGAAGCAGCCGTGCACACAGATACAGCATTGCTGTAAAACGTATTTGCATTGCAAATCTTACAATGACGCATTCTAAAAGAACGGATGAAAGCATGGTGGAGGAGGATAGGCTATGTGCTTCAGGTGTCATGCTTACTCAGAGTCGCTCTGCGCATCGTTTTCTATTAGAGCTTTTAGTGGTAAGTGCAAAAGAGTAATACGTTAATTGTTGAGCCAGCCAGATTCGTTTAACGGATGATCTCATCGGCGACAAAATCGTTTCGTCAGTTGGCTTAGCGCTACTGCAAGCCGATCTGCGTCACTGTAGGAATTCGTAGCACGATACGTGCGCCGTTTCGAAGAATGAGGACCAATTGCACAAGGCGAGCAATTTAACATGCATTGTAGCTCGACGAAAATGAAGTATTTTTATGCGCTTTTTGCATATAAACATTTGCAAAGCGGGCGCACTTGAGCATATATATATTATACATATATATATATATGTATATATGTAGGCCTGCTCGCCTGGCCAGCGAGGTGGCGTCACTTGTTGGCTACAACAATGCAAAACCACGGGCCTCAGTACCCTAATGGAAGCGCATTGTGACCGGCAGCGTCATCGACGCTCGATAGTCCGGTCAATCAAGTGATCAAGTGATATGTATATATGTATATATTTATAAAACATGTTTTGTTCAGTCACTTCGCCTCAGGAACTGCCGAAGCTAGAATGACGGAGTTAGGTAGATAAGATTAGTACTGTACATGATTCGCACCTCGGATGATTTCGCACATCGTTTTTCGGTTTGATTCATCTGTCAATTCAGAACCGAGTTAGAGGCTACCGTAATACGAGGATTAATCTCCTAGTAGGAGCGGATTGGATCGTGTTGCCGGTCGGGTTGCATTCCCCTCAAAAAAAAAAAAGGAAAAACATTTCTTAGAAGGTTTGCATATACGATCTATGTGGCGAAACTTGTGTCTTTGGTTATTCGTTGGCAATTTTTAAACTGGCTAACCCACTGAGCGTGGCCACGAATGATCATTTTGCTGCCAACGCTTCTGGCGATCTTTTCCACATGCTTTCTGATAAGAAATGAAGTAAAGCTATACACTACGCTATTTTCGAAAATGTAATCTCCTTTTCCCAATGACATTAGATTTTGCTGAAATTTCATTGGGTTTTTGGAAAGTTTAATTCGCCATTTAAACAATAATAATTGTGTATTCTTCGATGTTTTAAAAAAGAGAGTACGTGAAGAAGTCATGGACAAATCGATGAAGTATTCCATTCCCAAAAATTTCTTTGTCGGATCTGGCAAATTTCCGCCAAACGCTGGGAATATCTTTTTAACAGGTTTCTCTGCACCTGAAAAATTTCCCAAAAGTGAATTTTTGAAAGTGCTGCATTAAATTTAGAATCAAATTTGAAAAACGATTGTGAAGATAATTCGCTCGTCGACTTTGTCGAGAGGTTGTTCCATTGAAAAGCAAAATTTTCAAAACTATGGGCTCTTTTAATAAGAAAATAAAGATTGAGACGGAATGAGCGAGTCGAAATCCACGTTATGTATTGGAAGTGAACCCAAAAGAGTCCACCGCGATTTTGCTGAGAGGGCTGGCAGAAGCATATTTTCCATTGATTTTTGAAGTCATGCAAATTGAGACATTGGTGAGAAAACTGCTGCAGATTTTCCTGCCAGTCGATTTCTGCGTTGAGTTGTCTATCGATGCATCTACCTGCAAAATTCAGCAGTCCGCTGGTAAAGTTCGAGTCGTTTCATTCCGAGTAATCAGAACATGTTCCATCCATTCTGCAAAGCAGACAGAATCTGATGTTTTGCAGGGTAAAAAAAGACTAAATTTTAGAAGTCAGCAATGAGAACTGCATCGCACAGTTCGTATTACACGAAAATTGGTTTTCACCAGCGTTTTAGATTCGTCTTTCCAACCATGAGATCCATCAAAACCTAGCCAGTTTGCTTTCTCCGCCCATTTTTGAGGAACGGTCGCGATATGCCTCAGACAGAAACGAAGCGGGTGTATTTACAGCCTGCCTGAGGGATATATCCTGCCGAAAATCGGCGTGAAATTTGGTGAGCGGTGTGGTCTAAACCACGTGCATCGAGTTTCATGAATCCAGAGTTATTGAGATTTAATGACTCGAGTTACTACGTCCACACGTTTGGGGTGAAACGGTTAGCTGGAATCGCTTACAAGTAAGTTTGATCGGCAGTGCATCAACACACATCCTAAGGTACATTTTATAAGTGACAGTTAAGATAAAGCCATCGAGAACAAATTCGTGGAGGAAATTACATGGACAACACACTTAACAAATTCACATGTTCACGGTAAAGACAGAAAGTTCACCTCAGAAGTTGGATTGCAAGTGGAGAGGAGTCCGTTTGTCCTCACTTCCTCTCTCCTCCATCCTAGAACCCTCTTGAATCAGACCATCAGAGGCATGTGCTGCTTTTATCAGTAATATTCTTCATTTGTGGCCTTCGTTAATACTTCCATAATGACAGATCGATTGCTTTTGCCACATTATATTGTTCTCGCAGTATGCGCAGATTCCGTAAGTTTTAACAAGTTTGTTTGCATATAACAAATCCAATTTAACTCTCATTCCTCCCGTAAACCAGTCCAAATTATATCCCTTCTATAATTTGCAACTAAGTTTTACTGTTTTCCTTGGCATCTGTAATCTTTCGACAGTTTGCACGGAATCCTTCAATGTTTTAGCGTGCTATTGCTATTAAACCATCCTGTGTCGGTGCATATACAACCTATAGGCTCCCTTCGCTATTTGGTTCTCCTAGCTGTGATCATCTAGGTGAGATGTGTGAGGTTTAGCAACTTTGTGTGAAGTTTGAAAAATTCAACCAACGTGGTTTGCTTGTAAAGTTTTATGTAAATATGCGTATTTTCCGAGGAAGTCCAAGTCAATCTGCTCGAGTTCTGTGACCAGCTTGTCCAGGGCCCTGATTCTTCATACACTTTCTTGTTGAAGACTTTTATCACCTTATGCAGAGTGCACTTATCGCTAGGAGAAATTGTTCCCGAGCTCATCTTTCAGTCAAAGTCGCTTGTGGTTGTTGAAGGATCATTATAGCATTACAATTCAGTGTTTTTCGCTGTTTTGTTCTAAACCATCTTACCGGAAGCAAACTTGAATCGTGCACTAACTGCTGATTTCGATCTCATCAATGTTTTTTTTTTTTTTTGCAGGCGTTGCCACATGCGCCGCAACGAATAAAAATGTCCGATGAACAGCATTACATGGTTGATCTGAAACAGGAATTGCTGACGCGCTTCCATGAATCTGCTTTCTATATGGAACAGGAGAACAAGACGAGTGACGTGCAGCGCTACACTGATAAATACCGCGATGTCGAGAAAGAGGCTTGGAAGCCAAGTTGGTGGCCCTACATATTCTTTTTTTTTTTTCGAATTTTGTTGACTCGCTGTCATACACCCGGCTTTGCTTTGTCCAGTGGTAACCATTGACTGTCTTTGGAGTTTAACCGAAGCTCATCACTAGAACTACATGACTGTTCGTCTATTATATTAGAAAGTTTTTGTAGAACTGTCTGCTAGACTCCATCTCATTGTTTCCCTTTTGAAACCGCAGTTTTGCATGAAGCCTATCTGGGTTTCTTCGCTCTCCTTCCATCCTTCTGTAGATGTCCGTCTTCGATTTTGTCGGCAAATAAGAATTTCTGAGACGTCTTCGCCTTAACTATAGAAGCCCCAAGCTGAGGTCGAATAAGCGATGCGCAACCGGACAGAAGTCGTTGGGCTCGAGAGGAACACGGACGCGCCGGCGAGATAGTCGAACGTTGCTTAAGATCGCATCAAAAGTATCTTGGAATTGGTTACGGTGCCTAAGCGTAATGAGGGGAACCCATCTTTATACATGAGCTGAATAAGCAGTTTTGCGTATTCATATGCACAATCATATGTGAGTACGAGAAGCGTCCGTCAATTCATTTGCCTAATCTTTTCTTTTGTTTACTCAACTACTTTTTCAAGCACATTTTTCATCAATTATGTTAGTGTCTACGTATAGAGTAAGTGGGTTGTTGACTATCATGTGGACATCAAAAGATAACAGTGATGAGTATAAAGTGACATAAAATTGGAAGTCCTCGGTTGATCGGCAAATGTGTACAATCCTGCAGCCGGATGTATTCAGATTGGAAGCGCTTGCCTAAGGAGTTGCGTCCAAGGAAACCAACTGCAAAGGCGTCGCATCCACCAACTAAGAAAAGCAAGTTGAATGGAGGAGAAGCGGTGCAAGTGGTGGAAAGGTTAGCGGCTCTTGAGGCAAAAGAGGGTGATGCCGTTGAAGTGGAAGAGCATGAAACCGAAGATGATGAAGATGGTGAAGGCCACAGTGAGGCGGAAGAGGCTAACGAAAATGAGGATCAGGTACGTGAGAACTGCTTATGCTGTTCTTCTTTGTTCGGTAGCTACATTTCCCTCTTTTTGAGCTAATTTATGTTTGATTCTGATCTCAGTGAGATTCTAACAATTAAAGAGCGCCATTTTGAAGTGCTGGCTGGTAGTAGTTGAACGCCATCACCATTAAACAGAGTGAGCTAACAGTAATAAAAGTGCAAAAATAAAACGGGCACTTGCAAATTAAAAAAGTTGATCGTCGTTCATTACCAGGTGTATGCAAAATATTAAAAGAGTATAAATAGGAAAATGGAGACGATTTTGGAAGATATATAAAGTGGCGTTTTGTTTATCGGTAGAAGAGCAGTTTTTCCGCAACCGTCAAGTTTTTTTTCTTCGAAAATGGCTGTGTTCTCTCACCCCTGCTCCCTCTCCTCCCACTCCCAGCCCCTTGTTTCATCCTCTTTCCCATCTACAATTGTTTATCACTATTCATCTTGGGCTAGGTTGTTTCGCTGTGACTATGCAACTCATACTTTCGATTTCATATTGTAATATCCAGATAAACAAATACCATAATTTAACGAACGTGCGTAAATGCGTTGTAGGAGGCGCCCTCAGATGACGACTATTTGGAGGAGGATAACGATTACATTCATACTTATTTCGACAACGGCGAGAATTACGGTGATGTTGGCTCAGATGACAATCTCGATGACGACGGTGCTTTCTAGGTGGTGATTCGAACTCTCACAGAGAGGTGCCTAAGCACAAGCAGGTTAGCGTTCGAGAAGTGAGCGAGCCAGAAATTTGTGCAAGCTATTGCAATGTCGAATCCGTCCAGAAGCATCCATCGTGGTTTTTGCATCGTCATCTTTCATGTATTGCTTACGTGGAATTATTTGAAGCCACTCCTGATTTTGATGCTGTCCAATCTCGATTTTGCGGACCTCATACATCCGATCCTTGCAGATCGTCTGTCGACAGCTAGTTTGGATCATGGAGATACTAAGCTTTTTTTATGTAGCTCCCATTGAGGTTTACTCGGGTGATAGAAATTTTGTTAGTTCAGTGCATTTTCAGAGCTTCTTGGATTGATGCGGAAGTGAGCGAAAGAAATGTGAAGCAGTAGGACGGAACAGAGCAGGCGATAATAGGTGCATAATTTGTCAAAACGTTTTCATTGCCATATGTCCCGCTTCATTCGTCCTTATAGGTTGCAGACGTTTGTAAGGTACATCCGAAATGTGCATATTCCGAACTGTACAGGCCTTAGTGAATTGTTTATTAGCGTAGCGTACTCGATTCGCTACACGTTGTTTTTGTACGGAGATCTCTGACACTTTACGGATGTATGATAATTAACGTACACTGTTGTTGATTTTTACTTTGTTCTTACTGTGATGCTTCCCTTCAAATGCACAATTACTGCCAGTCCCCAATCCCGTTGCAGCGCACAAATTCAGACAGTAGAAGTAATTTGGTGTGAAGTTTTATGCCTAAAAAGCGGATCGCTGAATCGTTGCATCCTGTTTATGGTATGCCGATTCATCTTTATGTCCATCCATGATCGAATGGGCAGAAGCATTTTGATGATGTAAAATGGATATCGGAAGCGAAAACTAACAATGGTCAGGGATTACTCTGCTTTACTGAGCAACTAAGGTTTGATTCAGTGGTACCCAATATCGACTGGAGTTGGTACGTCCGCGAGTGGCGGTTGTGGAGCCATACCGCTTTCGGGATTCCAGTGTACGAGCGATAGAAATGCCGACCGTGGGCTGAAGTAAGGAAATGTTGAGCTAATACACAGCACATGATCCGACAGTCGAAATGAGCAGCGAAACGCCGTTGTTTTGCCGCACGAGTTGTAAAATGCCCGGAAAGGAAGCAGGGAAGGAAGGAGAGCAGCTTGGCTGAAAAGGAAGGTGATTCGGTCGAACGTGAATATGTAAGCGAGTAAAAAAAAACGCGGAACATCACTTTCTAAGCGGCATCAGAATACCATAAGGGTGAAAAGGCGACGCTTTTTTTCCGGCATCCAGTTCCCCCCACCGAAACATTTCTTTCGGCGCATTTGTGTTTGACGGTGCGAGCTACTACGTCGTTTTTTGATATCAGTGTTTTGATAGTTAGCACTCCGCCCTGTGAACAGGGAAGTGCCTTCTGCTTCTGCGAAATTGGAATCCAGTTTGCAAGTCTATGTAAGAATTTGAATTGCTTCCAGCTCTTCCCGCTGCCCCTTTTCGCCTCTGTCAGTTCAACAGTTGGCTC
>JAARMF010000748.1:33647-53123 GCA_022844705.1 Toxascaris leonina | reverse complement strand
CCCCCCCCCCCCCCCCCCCCCCCCCCCCCCCGCCTCCAAATTCTGAGCCTTCAATTGGAGTCTTAATCGTGGTGTTTAACGTGACAGATGAATACGGCTGTTTTGAAACAGTTGCAGAAATAACTGGAGAGGGAGTGCCCACATTCGACTTAGCTCACAAGAGTGGATATTTTACGCGATCACCCACACGAGATTTCAGAGGTATTTGGGGCGTGTTATTTTCTGCATGTTCACCGTTCTAAGACGGTGAACATTTAGCTCACCGACCGGCTTATAATCTTCCATCTCGTGCAAAAATCGCTTCGGTGTCAGCAAGCCTGAAGTGCAGACACCGATCAACTACTGTGCGACGAAGAAACTGAAGTAGATATATTTTTATTAGCACTCCGTGCACGTGCACTGAACACGCACCTGTTTCAGAAGTTATAATTCGATTCGAGTATTGGTAAACAGAACTTTGGCTGCATGAAACCCATTAACAAAGTACGACAAAAATGCATTACACACACTGACATATAACTTGGGGACAACGTTGTTGAGGACTAGGCCTCGAGAAAAATCGACTGGATCAGCCGTATTGCCAAGGAGTACTAAAATCTGCCTCTCCTGTTTCAGTAGTTGCACCTTGAAATGCCGAAGTGGAAATCAGAGGCATACAATTGGAACGCGCTTGCAGTTATCCGACCGTTCAATAACATAACAACAGAATGATACAGCTGTAAGCTGTAGTTGGTTGAGGGGAAAGATAAGGAGAAAAACAACGGAATAATGAGTAAAGTGGAAGGTGGGAATCAGAAATAAGGACTGGATGGGGTCTTTGGCTCTCTGGGGTCAACCGTAATATAAGTGCAGTTTATCGATCTAAGTTGGTGGGTGCACCGGATGGACAGGACACTAGAGATACAAACAATATCGTTACATAATTATTGAGCACGGCGCACCGGCAGTGTATGCCTGCGACATCCACTTCCCTCATTCCTCATCCTCGCTCCTGACGAAAAAATTGCAGGGATGGAAGATTTTGATTCTGGAATCAGCAATGTTTCATACTGTGATTTTATGACAAGGATCCAAAAGCAAGAGGCCCTTTCATTTCACTCACTCCATCTATCAATTACCTCTCGCAAGGCCGTCGGTGAATACAACCTAAGGTATTCTGATCTATCATAACAACAAATAGAACAATAAGAAAAAAGAAAACCCAGTGACCTGAGACGGTTTATAACAGGTTTAAGGAAACATCGGAACTGACGGTACATCTAGCAAGGTTTCAGATCTCAAGTTTGATGCCGCGGCATCTACCTGCTTTCTACTTTTCTTTGCTTGAGGAAGATTGGAAAATGGTGACCCTCAGGTGACGAAATACGTGATCCACTCGAAGTGATGCCTCAATTAGGAAACGACGAAGTTTCCATCCTACTACTCATGAGTCGCAGACTGCTATTAATAAATGACCCTGAATTTGACAAAAACAAGACAATACCAACAGAACAATTACATGAAGTGATGGGGAATAGTTTGGAAGTCATTACTTCCATATGACGAATGTAAGTCTCCAGCACAATTCCCATCTTTTTATGTACCGTCATAGAGCAATGACACTATCATAGCAATGACACAGCAATGACACGATATCGTCTTTGCGAAGGAATATTGCTGTATAGTACAGTGATAACAGATAGAAGAGGAAACAAGGAGACTACCTAACGAGACTACACATATTGCTGAAGAAAGTTCGCCAAAAACTACAAAGTGTCACATATTTGGCCACCTTTCTTGGTGCAATAAACCACCAAACTTTCCTCGGCTGATAGCTAACAAAATTGAACGGTTTCTAAGTATTACAGAAGATTCCTCAAATCCACCTCTAACTGTTCACCGTCAAAGCATCAGAGCGAGATACCAACGAAATAAACGCCACCTGATTCCAACGTTCACAGGAAGTGATACGAGGTCCTGGCGTTACGTAGCAACCACACTGTCAGCGCTCAAAAGACCACGAGGTACGCCAGGGTATCGCTGGTAAGTTAAGAAGGGATCGGTAGATAAGCAGAAAATGCTCTTCCGTGCCGCCTTCTGATCTGTCACTAAGAGAGGAACTAGAAATGTGGATCCATCCTCAGTTCTCATAACAACAAATCGGAGGAAATCAAACAGGCATTGCTGAATCGTGCTGCAGACTCCTCATCAGTCGTTCTCCCTCGTGTTCTGAATCGTTCTCATGGCGGCATTCGTCATCAGAATCACGCAGATCACTGCTAGGCTGCTTGTCGATCAACTTGGTCTTCTTGTCGATGAACTCGTTTCGCGGAAACACTGCTCGCTCTGCTGTATTGACCGACTGTGCCGTCTCCTCAGCGGTCGACAAACCAGAGCATTGTGGATGAGACGTGACCCTCTTGAAACATTCCTCAGTGCACATCAAGTGACGATTCTTTCCTGCTATTCTATCGTTTTCGTTGCACAGGGCAAGCTCACCGCCGACTTCACTTTTGCCGTCCCCAGATGGCAGACGCAACGCGTCACCGTCACTTGCGCATCGTCGCACCTCACGGTGGCGTTGATGCATGCTTCGTGTTGCTTTGGTGTGATGGCGTGTGCTCATATGTCGAGTTAGCACATCCCTTCGTCGCTGAAATATTGCTTCGGGCAGTTTTAGGGCAGCGATGCAACCACTTTTATTCTCAGTTTCTAAAACAACAACTTTTATGCTGAATGTATACATCGGCTGGGCTGTAGCAAATTCATCACAACATTGCTGAAATTTGTACACCGAATAGAACTTTGCTGTTCGAAGCGAGACAACTATTACCGAGCAGTGATTTTGGACATGCAATGCACCGCGCGAACGGCGGTAGCTGGACGTCCCGTCTGTGCAGGTCTCAGCTAGAACCAACGTGTGCCGCAATTGCTCGTCACACCCATTTAACATTCCAACATTTTCGATGTGGAAGGTCTTCCTTTTTAGCTTGGATCGTAATACTGAAGCACATTACGAGAGGATACAATAAGCTGTACCTTACTTTTCCGACCTAGGACTTGTTTGAACGTAAACCGTTGAGACTTACAGATTAACTCACATTTTGTGCCCGGATCTAACAAAGAGAATGGAGCCTAAAAAAGTTGTGCGGATCTAACAAAGGACCACAGGTGGACATTTCATCAGCTAAGCAGACAAATGTTGTAGAAACTGAAAATTGGACAATTCTAGACGTGAAAAGCGAAGAGCACTTTTTGCCTATAGAGATTGCCAGTGGTAGAACGTATGAAAAGTTGCTATTGGGAAGATTGAAACGTGTTCCCCATCAACGTTCAGGAAGCCGCATTAATAGCACGAGATCAGAAGATACTGCGTAATGTCAAATTCGGTAAAGCGCTATCTGGCTTTTGGAACTTGGTTATTAGGCTTGCTGCACAAAATGTTATTCGAGCATGCGCCGAACGTGGTAGGGATTCTTGCGAATAACGAATAACGTACTGCAGCATATACGCATAACGGACATTGATAGGGCTTCTCATCGGTATGCGTCCTTCGATGCGTTTTCAAATGATCCGAGCGGCTGAAATATCGCAAGCACACTTCACACTTGAATGGCTTTTCTCCTGTGTGACGCCGCAAATGCCTGAATTGAACGTGATTGATAACGGACACACTCATAACGCAAACTGACGTATTCAGCAACCATTCCCCCCTCTGAAATGTTTTAATGAAAAGCCTCATCCTTTACTACATTCCTAATCCATTTCATTAACGGCTGGTGTTATTTTCTTCTGGCTTTTATGGACCATTTACAAAACCATCGCACACAAAAAATGTGCAAATGACTCAGCACATAAACTTCAAAAGGCATGTCAGATTTAGTAGAACGGGAGTGAAGAGTACGATACTCGACGGACCTCGAAAGTATATCAGGTCGTTTGAAGTCCTTGTGACAGAAACGACATAGGTATTGCCGTCTGGGATCATCGAAGTCTTCACTGAGCATTGAAGAGGTTGGCTCATCGGAGCTGGAAAGAGGCGAACCAGATGAGGGATAGGAGCTAGGTGAAACTGATAGAAGACTGCTTGATTGGATGCTCACGCTCACAGAAGACGACGTCGGTGACGAGGTTTGCAACTGGAGTGACGGCGATCGCAGAACATGCACCAAGCCTAAATCCGACGACTTGGTCGAGCAATGATCGACGCGGACTAATGGCGTTGGCATCGACTGCTGAGAATTTGTCGTATTCGCTTGCTGCCGCGTTGAAATTTCGCGAACAAGCATCTAAAAATTGAAGTAAACAGCTCTACTGTAGTCCATACAACTTCACATCTTGGAGTGATCACAACAAGAGTGATGACAACCAATGTGTTTGCTGCTCGTGCCGCCAACTGCACCACATCCAACACATAGAATTACTCCTCGCTCGAGCTCATCTAGCACACCACCAAATTCAGGAGCACCACAGTTCCCAACAGTATTCCCTTATCTTATTATAGTCTTCTTTATTTGTATCATGCGCGAGTCTTGTTACCGCAGGAAAACAGTCCTCGATTTACCTCGGTGATGCAAAAGGGTAAACGCCGTACATTCTTGTCAGTATGTAACATACCCAACATCAGTTCATCTCTGGAATTCCATCGAAGGCAAGTGCTGTGAAAGAGAAAGAGATGAATGTCAACAGTGGGAACTGGGGATGGCGCAAGCGCTGATCCACAAATTCCTCATGACGTCTTCAAGCAACACCGTTTTGAATGTAGCAAGCTGTTGTACCACGATCTGAAGCACTCTGACGCTTCACCAGTGTTTGAGGTGATGGGCACATTTGAAGACAAAACACCGAAACACAACAAAGGAACAACAGAAGATCCATGTAACACGCTTTGGCATAAAGGTACAGTAGTGGAGTTGTCGATCGGCGCTTTTGGCACGGTAGCTCCGCGGCAACCGAAAAAATGAACTCACCTGATGAAGAATATTTGCATATTCGACGTGCGATGCGATAGGTAGCCGATTTTTGTGGATGAACAATGGTACACTCGCCTAAAACTTTTTGCGACTAGTTATCTTTCGGCTCTCCGAACGAAAGGAATCCTCCATCAAAGTCTGGTGTCTCGCCTCCCTCCAAGCTCGGAAACCATTGCACAAGATCGGAGATTTTCGGATTTCGAAGTAACTCGGAGTAAACTGAATGCTGCGGATTTCGAAAACTGAAGAGAGAAACCGGATGCTTCGCATTTCGTAAAGCTGCATGGGAACTTGAGTGCTCCGGATTTCGGAAGACCGAAAAGAAAATGGGAATACTTAGTTCGAGATGCCCAAACAAAGACCAACATATCAAAACTAGAGGGTTCCAATATTCTGGGATTCCTCGAGCGTTGTCAACGTTCCAAGAGATTTAAACGACATTGATTGACGCGTAAGCTGGTAACGCTATTACCAACGGCATGGAATTAAGCAAGGCTAGTCGAGACAGATGCTATGATCTTTTCGAAACCAGGCAAAATAACCCACGGATTTTTAACAAAACGTAATGAAAAGCCAGTGAAAATATTTGATATTGCATTTCGTCGATAGAATTTCGTCATCGTTTTCTACTACCTGAGTCACGATGTACTTCGACGATGTCAGCTTATTGAGCAATCTGTGATGATTACAGCAAAGGAAGTGATATTCTTGAGATGAATGACATCGGAAACGCAATACAGTGAAATATGTTTCAGACGAATGCCTGGTAACGACAAACCTTAGAAACTCACTCTGATAAAATATTTATTCAAATGAAGCATCAGTAAATTTCTCATTTCGATATCTCCCTTTTGCTCATAAAAAGCCTAAAAATGGCACAAGAATGTACAGGAAAATTAGCGTAGGACTTTAAAAGGAAGAGAAATAATAGTGTTGTTACTTCATCTTCGAAACTTCATCTTCCTTAACGACATTTCCCAAAGTTGTTTGCAAGAAACATGTAGCGTTCACCTGACGCATCTAACGTTTACTCTTTAGGGAGAGGAAGAGATTTTGTGAATGCTAATAACAGAAAAGAAGAATTACATCCACAAATGATAGAATCTTTAACAATAGCTAGGCACAAAACTATAAATCGTTAGAGTCCTCGTCAGTGCCTCGTTCAGTGAGGATGCACAAAATTTCTACTATTGGAAAGTCGGTCTCCAAAAATAAAAATACAAAGAATTGTGTCCCATCATTTAGCTCAACATCTGAGAAAAAAGCAAATGGAATCCTTATACAAATCATTTGATCGTTCTTCTCAAGAAGCTGTAGCAACTGACCTCAGTATTTGACTGTATACAGCTTTCCTCATTGTCGACAACGTCAGGCTCAGCTCGAATTTTTCTAAGTCTATCCTCGAGAGAGGTACTATCCAAGCACGACGCTGGCACTTCAAACGCACTTATCAGTCGCTGCGGCCTGCTCGCTACAAACAGCTTTTCTTGCTGGAAATTGAGTGCTGATCATTACAGGCGAGAAACTTGACGGTTTATATAAGTCCCCTCCTGAAAACTCAAAGACTTCGTTAAGAATGAACTTCAGCCGGCAGCTCCTACCACAATTAACAACTATCCCCTTTCTGTAATTTCGCAGCCCAATGTTGTCAGTTGCGTGTGCTGTGGACTGAAATTTGTGAGTCGCTATTTTGGCCGAAATTTTCGGCTTACTGTGATGCAGCTAGAAATCACTTTCTTTCAGTGAAACTGAAATTCGGGTAGTAAATTCGTTCTCTCAATGTGCTGCAAATGAGGGGAACGAAATAAAAGGCCCTCAGTGGCGACCGGTTTTTGGGTTTTCGAGACTTTTATGACTGTTTCCGATGCTCCTTTACCTCCTAAACGTCATTCACTTCCTGAGGCCCTCCAGATTCATGGTTTCCTATCCAACTGGTTAAAAGTGGGAGGGGGGGGGGGGGGAGGGGGTCTGATCATATGGAGTTGTGATCAGGCCGCTACAACATGATCGATGGGTGCCATTAGAGATTCATGCGTAAACCTGGAGAAGCAGCCGGATAAGTAAGGAGGAATCCCGTCGCAGTTTTGTTTGTTCCGGACGGTTAAGAGGCAGAAGTGCACAAACGATGATTCGATAAAGCAAAGCAAATGCTAGTCGATATAAAGTTGAAAGAGTATCTGAGTTTTGTCTGCAAAACGGAATATCGCCTATGACATCTTTCGCGCAAAACACCGCAGGAGTTTTTGATTCATCATTGCGTCGCATATTGAAAAAAAAAACACTGACAACAAAATGCTAACATCATGAATTTCAGCTGAGAAATCTGCCCACTCCTCCTCCCCCCCACCCCCTCCTCCCTCCCTTCCCATTCCCCTGAAAGAAGGCAGGATTGAAGAAGGGATACTCAAATATGTTAATATCAAGTAGCACCTGATTTATTTGCAACGCACCTATTTAATAGTCACAAAAAGATACTGCTCGTTCACGTATTCCATAGTGATTTGAGAAATAGACTCTCATCAACATCTCATTATCCATATCACTGAGCAGATTTCAAATCTCTGTACCGTCCGCGTTCTGCAGTGAATAATTTTTGAGAACACCCATAAAGCAGCAATCATGGGAGAGCCATACTGAGTTAACCTTCATCCTCACTCCAAAGTGTACAGCACTTTCTAGGCAGGAATGTAAAAAAAAAAAAGGTGGAACGTAAAAGAGAACGAAAGTTGAGGCGATAGTAACACCGAAATCACGCGGCGGACCATAAGTTTTCACAAGAAGGTGAGAGGGCCACAACACTCTCGATAACAACAGATGCCGTTGACAAAATGCAGCAACAACTTTTATCTATTTTGGAATACAGTCGAGAGGTACCACATATCAGCATAAATTTAGCCGGATTTGGCTTAAACGGAGAGAAAAAGGAAAGACGTAAGTGAGGACAAGCCTGATTGGAATTAAAAATATTTAAGGTTTTGATATCGGAAGTATTTAAACTCAAAAATATCGGAAATAAAGATTTCGAAACTGCAAAAATTACGTCGAATAAAGATCATGGACTCGAATTTGCAGAAAACCTGTTCAAGACTACAGAAACTCAAAAATAAACAAGAAAAATGCCGTCATTGTATCGAGTACAACTGAATGAACACGGAGTGCTTTAACCTAACCGTGAAGACGAACACACCACTTCGCTTCACATCCACGCAGCCCTAAGGCCAGATGAGTGGCTCTATCAAAACTGACCTTCATCACTTTAAAAATGTAAAGCAAAATAAAATTTGACGTTCTTCTGCAGGCTGCTTTCCTAAGACCGCAACAACCCACCAAGAAGTGTTGACGCCAACCTTTTTCTGCATAGGGAATCACATAAGCAGTTTTTATGCCGACCTCCCTCAAACCTGACCCCAGTGTAAAGAATGGAACAGAAGTCTTAAGAGCGACAAGGTGTGCGATCTTGTCTGCGTGTACAACAAGTGAAACGTGAACACTCACTTGTATGTCTGGCCGGACTTGGCACGTGGTCGAACGTGAAGCGACTAGTTGAGTGTCGAGATGACGGCGTTGGCGTTGAAAACGCACTGTCCGTAACGTTGAGGGGACTTAGCCCTGGCGGGGAAAGACATAACGCAGCCTGTGAAGTACCAGCTCGCTCTATAACATTACCATTGAACGCTCAGCCGTGAAATAGCATGTGAATGATTGTTGCAATAGAATTGAAGTTCAGGAAGATGCGAGGTGCAGGCAGCGAATTTTGAAATGCGTTAATATATCACGAAAAGGTGTCCGAAATTTCTCCAAACGAAGTAAACACATTCGAGTGAGTCTTCACTTAAAATAAGGCTCATAAATGGCTCATACTCGGTAATAGCTTTTGTTATTTTTATTAACTGCTCCTGACTTTTTAAATGAATACAAATGAAATCTATAGAATAAGGTGTCCTACGAACGATTTCGATCGCAAAGTCCTATAAGAAGCAACACAGAGGCAAATGAAATTCCCTGGGAGATCTGAGTGGGAAAGGAGGTGGAATGATAAAGGGGAAGGAGAAGGCAAGTGTGTACATCCTATGAGAACATATCCGCTTCTCTGGGGTGAACAAATCTTAACGTCCCATAAATCTCAACGTCGCAAAAGATGAGTCTCACGCTATGAAGCGGATGCACCAAGGCAAAGTTGTGCATCACAGCGGACTGCTGGACAATCTGTGCCACCGAAGCTAATGCCATGGCACGTTTACGCCACGAACAGCACTCGCCAAGAGGAACCAAGCCCTACACGCATGAGCAATGGAACAACTGCGCCTCGAAAACTTGTTGGAGGGGTATGGTGATTAAGAGGATTGCATAACTGGATACCCGCGCAACAAAACCTTGCATCGCCATTCACTTTTACAAAGGAGATTGGTGCTACGAAACTCTACTAACCCACACTCTCGCAATAGCGCATTTGCGTCATCGAGAGTACTGCCATGGAATATCTGTACTCCCAGGACATATGCGTGAAGAATTCGAAATGCAAAGATCATCGTTATGGAATATTTTCAGCACTAGCGCTTGCGACGTACAGCATTTCGGCCTAGAAGACCTGGGATGGAACATGTGTGGAACGAGAGCTTATAGGGTATTTGCGCTACAACTTGCATCATGGCATTTTTGCGTAACGGAGAACTGTATGATGACATGTGCATATGGAAATGTTTCTCCAAGAACATTTACGCTATTCGGAAGTCCTATGAAGAACAATCGAACTATGGTATTCCGGTACGAGAGTTTAACACTGAGGCTGCTTTCATCGTGCGATATCGGCGCTATGAACACGTAAAAAATAAAAATCTATGTCACCGAAGATTCAGTCACAAAATATTACACTCAGAACATTTGCACCATAAAATTTGCAACATGCATCTGCATTATGAGGCATTGAAGCCGTACACCGCATTCGTGCTATTGTGACTTGTGTCAATGCAGACTTTCGTCAATGAATGTCTGAATAGGACTACCTAAGCAACTGAAATTCTCAGGCAGAACATTTGCGCCGCCAATGTCTCATGAGACATGCTGGCTATGTCAGAGCGCATCGTATAATGCCTTCGCCGCAGATACGTAAGCTACCGAATATCTGAACCACGGAATATGGACATGGAATGACCACTCACACATTTAGCGCATCTGTGTGAGCACTTGTTTATTTCACCAAAACACCTCTGCCATCCACCCCTGTGACTTTTCCATCACTCTATAAGCTCACAAGGAACGTTACCGTATAGTATAGAGAATGTTTTGACGCAAAATTACGAGGAAGAAAAAATTGTCGTACATTTTCAAAGGTGCCAACAAAAACGAAGAGGAAAGGCGATTGCGTGGAAGTTTTTCGACTTGAATGGCAGAGCAGAGTTTTTGAAAAAATGAAAAGCGAAGAATTAAAACAAACGTATGTGCAATGGCGGACTAAATTGGATAGCAACGCCTGAGTCACTGCTCGAGCTGGATGTCCGCTCTTGACGGTAGGTAAACCAACGTTCATGCAACATCGCACTCGTCGCGCCTTCAGTCGACATACGCATCATCAGAGGGTTTTCCTGCTCACTTATTTTTATCAATATCAGCTTCAAATGAACCCACAAACATTGCAGCAACTGCTTTATTCAGCTCACCTTTTGCATTTCAAACAGCAATACACCAGAATCAGTAGAAAGGGAATTCAACGGTTCTACTGAATCCTCATAACAAGGTCCTGAAATGATAGATAAGAACCGACGTAGTTACCGTAATCAAAGCACACACATTTCTTCTTCCCTCATGCGAAGGAAAGCGTTATTTCTTCGAAGAACAAAATGCGAAACGCCGCCAATGAAGTCATGAGCGTGGACTCTTCTTAAATTCTACTAAAGGATGCCATCAGCAGGTAGTCGAATTTCACGGGAAGCTTGTCAAAGAAATTGAACAGCTCTTCAGTGATCCCAATAAAAGGGCACATATCACAAAAAAGAATGCAATAAATCCATGTTTTGAAAAAGTAAATAAAACTCCTCCGAGATAAATATTTGAGACAGAAGCTAGGTCCTATCGCTCCCCTTTCTATGCAAAAACTCCATAAGCAGACACAATGCGTCATCGACTCACTACAGCTCTATGACAAGCAACAGCTGCGTTATTCAGTTATAACTTGTTGTAGCTATGTAATCTGCTAAAGCTTGTGATTTTGCTAATTGGCGTTCTGCTATTATTCTGTGCCGGTTGTGCAATTCGCATCGTTATTTCTATGATCTAGTATCAGGTGATGTTAAAATAAATGGAGTTTTGGCCACATCTAAACCACTTTTGCACACCAGCGACAGCACTCGATGGAATCATTCGTTGCGTTTGCATTTCTTTATATGCACTATTTGAGCATAAAACATAGCACATGTTGGTCTGAGAAATCAAATGACCACAAAAAAATCCCGTATACTTCTTGCATCGTTTATAATCATTGTATAATCATGGCAGTGTTGAACTCACTCAGTTATTACTCGCGTACAGATTGAAATCGAGACAGTTTACCATCACAGAAGAAATCAGTTACAAATGCAAAATCTACAATTCTATAGTTGTATTATTATAATAAACCGATCCATACATCACTATTGAAATCGTAAACATAGATCAATTATGCAATTGACGAATTTGTGACCGATCGAGTCAGACTTCGCACAGACGCCGCTACAATTTGGGAGACTGCAGACACGGCCAACTTGCGACAACCGCAGAAATGTGGAGTGACTATGCGCCCTCTCGTATTTAACTCAGACCGAAATATTTTCAAAAAGCAGTCACTGAAAAAATAAGTAAAATAAAAACCAACAATGGGTGTGCTGGTCGAAAGGCTCATGATAGGCGATGAGGTAGCCAAAGCATTTATCGCTCCACTTAGCGAGTGTGTTTCAATGGATAGTGCTTGCTTAATAGGCGCCGTCTGCTGACCACTACCAACACACACTGTTGGCAACTGCAACGACGACGGCAATACCCGCTGCTTGCTTCTTGTCTGTGTAGGCGGCGATGTCTGTTTCATCTGAAAGAGAAGTGAGCTATGTGATGGCCTAGATCAATTGCGATGGGAATTATTAGAACATCGAGCTTCAAAGGCTGGTGACAAGTAGCATCGGAAAGCGGTCGTTGCAATAAGTGACGAGGGAATGCAGCTCGACTGCTCGCCCTGCTGGTTGTAGGCATTTTTCGCCGCTAATACTTCTACCACCAATGCATACAATGGCGCGCAATTGCTAGGAGCATTCATTGCATTTCACAAATTTATACTAGTTAAGGCGTTATGAGCACAAAAACAGTCAAACAAGGAGGGCAATCGACGACTGCTAACGTATCGAAGTGAAAAGAAGAAAGAACGTGATATCAGCATTAAGTATGACAACGACAGCGTGGTTAAGCATCTACTGAGAAAGTCAAAAAACATCCACCGAATATGCGTTTGAAATCCCCTCTTTACCGTTTACTCAAATAACCAATTCTTAATGAGTTCAGCCCTCGGCCAAAATTAGTCCTCCTAGCGTCCTAAGATGCTAGCTGGCACGAATGTCATTCAAGTTCCGTCTTTACTCAAATTTAGCCACCCTCTCTAGCGAGTGGAAAGAGTAGAATCTTTTGGGGTTGAATTTAGGGTTTTACGGTACGAAGATGCCGCATGCATCAGATGACACTTCTGGGAGTTACAAGTGTGTGATGGTTTTTCAATAATAGGTGTTTCAGCAGGATTCCGTTTAAGGGAGCAGCATTTCTCTGTGGAAATTGTGGTAGTCTATAGCCACAGCACAAATCGCTTTCTTGGCATAGAGAAAATGGATGCAGAAAAAGTGCAGTAGAAATCTAAATGGCTTCATGGTGATATCTGAACAATAAAAAATTCAATTTCCTTCAAACGCAAAAATGGGTGACATCTAAACGAACAACCCCTTCCCTGTTCCCCCCCCCCCCCCCCCTCCCCACCTTCGCTCAGCGATTTTGACAGTCGGTACTTTCGTCGTTGGCGCTTTCAGGCAGGGCTTAGTGAGACAACGGGCAAGAATCCAACAACAGTGCTCAGGTTTTGTAAAGAATTAAGCAGACATGGAAACGGATACGGGAGTATTGGTCCATATTATTCGTCAGCCGGCTATTGCGGGGTTATTTTGTGCTCAGTCAGAATGTGATGCAACGAAGGAGAGGGTCTGAGCTAAAAAGTCGAGATTACACCTCAAAAGGTGGGACATTTTGTGGCTGCTTTTACGAACTTGACTCCAGGTGTTAAGAAGTATCGGAATTATAAGACTACCGACAGCGATGAAAGGAGACAACGAGGATGCAAAACTTTACATCTCTCCACGCTTGAGAGCAGCTTGGCTAATCCAAAAACTATTACCCAAGCCAAAATGCAGTACTTCATCGGCGATGTTTGAATAGGGCGCTGCACAGCAGACTTCTCGCTGCACTAATTGCTGAAAGGCAATGAAGTGGCAAAGAATGTTAGTACTGGTAGAGATTGCGACATTAATTTTCAAGCGAAATGCGAACCACGATCTTAGTTTCCAGTGGAATCTGTAATCTTGGTTCCTAACTTCAACGTCCCATTGAAACCGAGTTGCGACGTTGCAAAGCACTTCAAGTCGATCTTCAAACGGATGTCAACGCGGCATTTGAATTTTCGTTCTCTTCATCGGCGAAAACTTTCCCATATCCTCCAACGCATGATGCGAATGCGAGGATTTCTTTTTCTGAGGGGGTGAAAGAAGAAAGAAGGGGTGTGAAGGAGAGGAGGAAAAGGATGGAAAGGGATGGGGAGAGCTCAGATATTAGGAAATTCGATCAATCATCCTTGTGGTTGGTCGGTTGGGAAAATCTCAAGAAAACACTGAACATGAATCGAAGCACAAGCCAGGATAATATCCATAAATTGTTTGTTTTAATGGTCGTTCCCCGACGAAATTATTCACTGTTTCAAAACAATCACGATGGTGTGGAAGTGTGCTTTTAGGCGCATTTATTTTCTTTCAACATTAAATAGCAGCAATGAGGATTATCGGCATGCTAATCGAAAAGCGCACCAGACACACCACCTAGATTGTTTTTGCATTCACAGATATCGCTGAAAAACAACCAAGAATCGAGCTGTTTGCAGTGGACAAAAAGATACCGCAAAGTTCAAATCGATTTGAGCTTCAAGTCGGAAAGATGTACGCGATTACCTCGAAACGTCTTGATAAAAATTGTGCGATTACTGCAAGGGTAAACAATTTTCTTTTTCTGCAAACAACTTAATCTATCTTTACATAAACTCTTTGTAAACAAATAAAAAACCTCTCTAGGAAGAAATATTTTTTATTTACTTTGTCCCCTTCGATTCTTTCCTTCGTACAAACAAATTCTGACAGCTGCATACAAATTCGTCATTCGCGATAACTCAGAGATAAAACTGCGAGCACGGTAAAGATTGCAACAGAGGTTTGCCG
Organism: Toxascaris leonina; assembly: GCA_022844705.1. Lineage (NCBI taxonomy): Eukaryota > Metazoa > Nematoda > Chromadorea > Rhabditida > Ascarididae > Toxascaris > Toxascaris leonina. The sequence continues at coordinate 38,686 of JAARMF010000748.1, read as the reverse complement.
ATATTTAGTTGCAGTAGTTCGACTCATCAAATTGCTAATCAAGCGAGGGAAACTGGGTGCATTAAAGCTGTTCGAGATTGAAGATGGACGATAAGAACGTAGATTAAATAGTTGCAACGTTGCTGGAAAGGTATTGGTGAACATCTTCACTTCCGGCAGCGCTCATGGCCTTAATCCCATTTCACGTAAGCTTACAATTTTGCTTTTGCTTACTGAAATCCCATTTCACGTAAGCTTACAATTTTGCTTTTGCTTACTGAAACCTCCCCCTCTCCCATCAAAACTGTTCTGCTTTTAAATTTATTTCAGTGCGCAGAAAATGCTTCAAAAATATTCCTCCCTTCAAATCACAAGCATTAAATATGTGCATTTCGAAAATAAAGGTCATTATAGCAGTTTGCATAACAGTTTGCACCTAATATCTTTCTTCGGCCTTAATCGACGCTATAATGTTGACCACTAAAGAGCTATGAGAAGTCTATTAGACTGATAATGTGTCTACGACATCATCTACGGGAAGTGTTTTTCAGCTCTTAATTGAGTGAGTGGATCTACGCACAGTAGTACTCCCAATTTCTTATCCTCTAAATGAAGCACCCACAGAATCGTTTGTTGATTGTTTCGCACCGATTACCCAAAACGTAAGTGTTTCTGAGCAGAATGTAATTCTAAATGCTTCTCAGAAATGACTGTTAAATTCACCTGCCCCAATCTCATTCACCTGCGAAAAACGTTAAGAAGTCCTATTCAATCCACTATTAATTACCTTCTTACAGTACTCCACTAATTTTAATCAAGTGAAAAATTTTCAGAACAACGAAGTATTACGTATCAAGTGGCAAATAATTCTGCGAAGAACAATCTCCTTAATGAAGTTGGATAGGATTGAACATAAGCGAATGACACTAATGAAGTTGGATGATTCAAGAAATTCATTGAGGGTCTGAAATGGAACATTTCTGTTGTGAAGCCGATCTCTATTATACAACAGAAGTACTTTCTGGGAACTTTTGGTGTTTCCTTTTTATGTGCTCCACTTGTGCGAAAAAAATCTGGTAAAGAGCATTAATTAGTGCAGATCAATGTACATTGTGTGGAGATAGTGCAGATAAAGAAATGCACTTCCTGCGGCTGTCACAATCAGATGGCTGATTATTGTGAAGGTAATTTTGTACAGGTGTGCAGCAAGAAAAGAGGAATAAGATGCGAAGGCTCTCTTCGTGTACAAACAAAAACGCATCATACACATTCTTTTTCGTATAATGTAGCCATAGTGACGTGAATTGATTACGCGATACTAACGTTGAATATATAAAAGTAATATTAATGCACCATGGCCACTTCGGCAAAGAGTCTTAAACATCGTATTTTAAATGGAAATATGAGTCGCTTATAGACGAATAAGTTCAGGCTGCACTGAAAAATGCCACAGGCAGACAAACAGGCGCACATGCAGACTGCCCTGGACTGAGGCATTTTTCGTTACACTCGCTACAGAGTGTAACGAATGCTTGTCAAGAAAAAGCATTCGCATGAGTATACGATTCCGAGTAGGGTAAAATGACGTAAATTGCCAGAGGTTAATTCTATACGAAAGTGCTCTAGCGGTATATGCAGTACAAAGCCTACTGTCGTACTTGCAAGGCTATAAATTTTGCTCCGTTTTATGAAGGAATTATGATGGTAACTAGGAGTCATTAAAAGGGCTATTAAAAGAGTCATACTAGAAGTTCATCAGGGCAAGTAAACTTGCAGGCTGCGAGGAATAAACGTACTCAAAAAGTATCAGCTTCCGTCATCTTCAGGAAGAATTGGATGCAAGAAGGACAAAACTGTTCGACAGAAAAGAAAGGGCCGCCAAAACATGGATCACCAAAGAGAAGTCGCCATGTGTCACTTGTGCTTGATGACTCGACATCGAGTACAAAAGATCCACAGATGAGTCATAGACGAGCACTCACACTCCCATCCCCATCCTCAGCAAATTTCAATGCGGTCAGCAGTTTTTTTGTCGGAATTAATGCCAGTCAGACTGGTTGACAATATAAAATGTCTTTTAACAAATTTATCCGAATATTTTGTGTAACTGCAAAAATTCGCCTTTCTCCTTGTAGCTCTTTCAACGCTAAACTGCGATAGAAACGTAGACGGAAGAATCGAGCCGAGCACTCTAATGCAAACAACAATACGATCACATCACTGCCCATCGAACACTTAACACTATATTTTGAAATAGCGACACTTTTGCTCGATGATGCATAAGAAATTCATATGAAAGGTCGAAAACAGACGTTCAGTGGAAATGTTGAAAAGTTGATGATGTTAAGCATCATATGTGAATGCTCCTCAATGAGCATTCTTCAGCGGAGTCGAAACAACCACAGAGGCAAGAACAATTCCTCACCTTCGGAAATACGCTTGAAAATTTTTTCTGCTTACGAATATTATGCAATCGTTCATATTTCCTGAATTGTTTATCTCATATGATCTTAAATGGCTCGTATCTAAAGGAACGGAAATAAGCAGTGTCAAATTGACTAACAATATGAAATCGTCATCTAACAGAACACAACAAACAATGGAGTCCGCTGTCGCAGTGTCCTATGTAAAACATTGGCGAAATAGCGAGGTATTTTGCAATAAATTTTCAACGCCATTAATAATCTGTAAACACTAAAGGAATTTTGTGAGCACTTCCTTCAAAATCCAAAGTTTTTTTTTTGAGGAAAATACTGAAAACGAAAAACAGTCAGTCTGCATCCTTATTTCCTCCGAAATCTGGATATTTTAGAAGATGAATTTGAATAGTCGAACTTAAATCCGTGCACGAATTCATAATTTGGTGACTAATCATTCAGCATAAACGCGTTTCAATGAATACTCAAATCCTTCCTTTTTTCCCTCCGATTGAACAACGGATCAAGAGTGAAGAGAAAATGGGCTTTTTCCGTATTTTCCATGATTTTGGAGAAACAGTTCAATGAGAATATTTTTAAGGGATTGTAACTGAGGGATTAAGAGTGGCGAAAATCGAACGATGATGTTGGTTTCGCTAAAAAACATCTTTCCGATGGCAATCTTTAGCTTTCGGCTGTTCCGCCTTTTGTTATACCTGGAACTAAATTTCAGAATTTAACAAAACACAGGAGATCATCCATGTTTTTTTCATTCTATGTACATAACCTCAGGTGAGGAACAAAATTTATAGATTGATGAAAAATTTCGACATTTTCATGAATTGTATCTAATTAAAATATGGACGTGAAAAAGTGGAGCAATCGAATGAAACAGATTGCATTAAGGGAGAGTGAAAATTAAGGGCGATAAATAGGTGCAGCAATAGCCAACTATAGTCTAAAGAAAAGGAAACACGATAAAAGATTTCTCCATGAAATGCTTCAACAAAGAGTGCTCCAAGTATGTGGGGCACTTATCGAGGAAATAAGAAAGTGCACGTGAGAAACTGATATAAATAGACACAAGGTATCTTTCATCGTGCTCATGGATGGATGCTGCTATAGAAACATTTGCCTACTTCGTCGCCACCTTTCTCGGCTTCCACAAAACCAACACTATTTGGCTTCGAGCAACCGAACCTACAATGAGCGCTGTTGGTTTCATTGATGATATGTCACGTATAAAAAGGCGACCAGGTGTTTGCAAATGCTGGTAATTTCACTTGGCTACATGTCGTGTATTCTTAAACGAACACTTCCGCCCTGTATTTTGAAATGCGCCTGAATAAATACAATACGGAAAGCGTAGAAAGGCGACGAGAACGCAGCTCGCGGCAGCCGCGCCTTTAAAAGGCGGGGGAGGGGGAGAAGGCCCCAAGTGAACGGTGTTGAGACGCCGGAGGCGCTGAATCAATATCTACATACAAGAAGGCGCTGCCTAGCGCGACACAAATGACATATGCCTGGCTTCTTACGCAGCATCAACTACGATACAACATTCGAACACTCCATAACAGAACTGAAATAAGCAGGCAGCTGCTCGATGCTCTTGGCCATCTGCAAGACAGCCGACTGGTTCTATAAATGCTGCACCACTTGCACTCACTTCGTAGCTCTCCGGTGTGACGTGCCTAAAGCCGCTGACGACATTCTACGTAACAAACCATTTTGCCGCTGCGACCTCGTATTCGTTCTATTTGCAACATCGCACTAGGAACTGCCCCATATCACGCACTTATCTCCATCCCATTAGTACGCCACGAATGTGTGGGCTCTGTAGGCAATTAGTGCTCAAACTTCATCACGTTCCCCCTTTAAAATATTTTCTATGCAGAATATGGAACGCAGTAATGAGACTGGTAATGAGATTGATATAATTCATAGGAGAGGCATCCAATGATATGTAACATATTGGTTGTAAAACTTTAAGAAAAAATGTGGATAGAAGGCAAAGGAACGATATTCGATCGACCTAGAAAAGAAATACAATTGGATCGAAGTAGAATAAAGTAAATATTTTAAGAAAGAATAATATAGGAAAGTATTTAACAAAATAAATAATGGCTTTGAAATAAAATGAACACTGAAAAAGACTGTCGAGTCAGCGAAAACAGTGAGTATGCGAAAGAGATTTAAATTGACTTTTTTGCATTGGAAATGGTCAGTTCACGACACTTAATCTCAACTGTTTTATGGCCAAGCCATCATTACAACGAAATGCATAATGCTGTTGATATAGGAATATATTTGGATGAAACAGGGTAGGGTATAGAGTGACATTGATATTAACAATTAGAAAACAGAGTTGAGGTAGAAGAATAGTGATGAAGTGGAGTGGCTCGAAAGTTTATTGTGCGCCTTCCAAATAAACACTCATCTTAAATTCGGATTTTCTTTTGACATCTTTTCTGCAGCCGACTTATCGTTTGTTGCATACAATGGAAATTGTACTAATTCTACATAATATCGCAGTTTTTACCAGTAGTAACGCCACGAAGCTATTTATCAGTTATTTGTTAAAGGTGAACAGCAATTACTCTGTTAGGTTTCAGGGATTGTATATATATATATATATATATATAT
>JAARMF010000748.1:14716-32673 GCA_022844705.1 Toxascaris leonina | reverse complement strand
TATATATATATATATATATATATATATATATACATATATATAATACTAGTAGTAACCTAGCACCTCTTGTTTAATAAAGATGATATTCTACTACTTAAGTGCATTTATTTATTACCCACGAAATTTAGTTGTTTTATTGTATCACATGTGTTATTTTCTTCAGAAAATGTATCCTCATATCCACAAAAGTGGCTGCGTCCTTTTCTTATGCAACAAACCGACCTTAGTTAAACGTATCTAGACCATCCGTATATCTGCAAAAAATAAAGTCAGGATTGGGAATTCCAGGACAATTATATTTAACTATGGACCAGACAATGTTACCAATATTGGGACGAGCGTCGCCACCCTTACTTACGTCTCCAATCTATTGAAAAATGTAACCGACAAGCATAACATCATTTTCTTTCACATCAAAAGTAATACTATCAATTATTTGCAGTCAAGGGAAACAAATATTCCTATTGTTAAATCGGCTAATGTCTCTATGGAACACAATGATGAACGTGAAGGTTGCAAAGAATTTCTCAGTTAATAATGCATTCTTGCATAAATTTGAATATTACTGCGAGTAATTAAGAAATAAACAGTCAGAAAAATGAGTTGTTTTAATGGACATTACAACTTCTCCTAATGCTCAAGACTGATGTTCAATATTTCATATGAATAATTTCTTCGGAATATTTGATGTGCAATAGTGCAGTAGTATACTGCAATAATTCAGTCAATAAAAATGCAATATCTGGGTATTAACGAGATATCGGTTGCTTCTGAAATGGATTCAGTTGCTTCTACTGATCTCATCATTAAAAAGCTGACCAGCATATACTTCTTGAGTAATTAATTGTAACACGTCAAGATAAACTGAAATCTTTTGTAATCGTGTTCTCCGATCTGATCATAAGCGGAATCGAATCACTTCAGGATTGTCCAACATCCTAATAGTTATAAGAAACTTTAGTGATGAGGGCTCTGAATCCACCATTTTATGTAGTAATTTTTATTTACGTTGACTTTTAGAAGTTATATAATAGAATGTTGAATTGGGTTAACACAAAAATTGCGAATTGTATTATCGGTCGCCTTGTCGTAGAAGCGGCTTAAGCCATCGATGACATTCATTTAATTTGTTTAATGCTTTGTTGTAATCACTAATATATCCTCATCGCGTGAAAACGCCACTACATTTTTTTGAGAAGCTTTTCAGCGTTTTACGACTTTTTAACAAAATGATGGTGAATAAACGATCGCAATTAATATTATTATAAGTGAATCCTCGAAATTGCATATGAAATTTGTGAGACTTCTCATCTTGTTGCTTATATATTACGTTTTGCAGAAACTTTTAATACTTATGTCTATTCGATGAACGAAACATGTCTTGAACCTGATACTATTGTGCCATATGCGTGCATATATATGCAAGCTTCTTCATCCATGTTCCATGTGAGCAGATCTGTTCGGCAAAAAGCGGACTAAGAAGAGCATGATAACGCCAGATGCCCGATAACAACAAATGGTAGTTCACATGCCTTGCTGTATCAGCCCGCTCAGCGTAATAATACGTAAAAACCTATTCGAATACGAAGGTTGGACAGTGGAGATGAGAACGCCGCGTAATGCAAACAACACTATGTGAAGCACTCTTTATTTAGCTGTATGCGATGTCTGCTTTGTACAGCTTTGCAAATTTCAGTCTGCAGTTCACTTTACGGTGGCATATCTTTTATTGGAATTCATAGAAGACGCTTTAAAAATTCAACTTTTGACAAGTTCATGGAGAAATAGCATTCTTTCTTAAGCTTACTGCTCAAATTTAGCTCAAAATCGAGTGCGCCAATGATGTCTTCATCAAAAATCCTATGGAACAATTGCATGCCTAAAGAAACCCCCAGGTTGGAATATTCCTCCAAATGACACTAGTCAAGAAATCATTGTCCTCCGACATCCCAACAAAATCTACTGAGCTTCTTCGCACTTCCAAAGTGAGCGCCGCAAGTTGGTGTATAATGCAGTATTTGACCCACCAGTGAAGGTCTTTTTTTTTAAACAACAATCACCGTCTTTTGCAGATGAACTTACTCCTCCTCCTCCCCGTCTCTTTTCACCGCAATCTCGTACAGTCCCCTTCCTTGTGAAGGTCAACTCCGTAAAAGTGAGGGCAGACTCTGTTCGCACATTCAAATTCACTTCAAATTATACTACGCCAATTAAAAACGTGTCCGAGAAATACTTTATTATTGGCAACCTTGAAACAGCTTTCGCATTGGAGATTAATCAAACATGTGACTAGCATATAAGCAAGCATGTGAAAACGATAAAAAAACACTATAAAACCTCTTCGAATATGAAACACAAAACGATTTCACTGCTGAGCTGCAAATGTTGAGGCTGCTCGTCCTCAAAGACACCACTTTTGCGTATCACATCTGAGAAAACGGTAACTCGACTCTAAACTCACATTTTGCTCGCTGGAATACAAATAGTAAAGACTCTATAATAGTGCAAACATTAACGTTAAACAACTTAAGACAATTAACGAGAACGTTCACACTGCCGAAAAAAAAATCCGACCGACAAATCGACCACGATGATTTTATATGATGAGTTTGAAGATATGAAGTTAAGCATCACACCCAATGATGTTTGATTGCCTTCATTGGTGTTCCACAAACAAAGAACTTGTACGAAAAATGGCTATCATTCATTACGATAATAAATAACGCACCGTCAGTGAGCAAACCAAGCAAGATATTTTTGTTTAAACTGACCGTGGCTAACCTGTCTGGCCGTAGCTATCTACGATGATAGTTTTGTTACAACACTGTTGCTGAATTGCGCATTGGTAAATGCGTTCACATACCACTAGCACCCATTGCATTTCGGTAGGAAATACATATGGGCCCGAGGTCATTGCATATTGCTGTCATCGGAAGTTAGCGACGGACGAAACATGCCGCGCATGAATGGCATTTAGATACTTTAAGAGACGCTGCAGCGAACGATCCCATCAACAGATGCACCATGCGAACGTTCATTTATGTGACGCTGCAAACGGGATGAACATATCTACTATCGAATTTAACGCTCTAATGAGAAAATATATGTAATATGTTAAAAGTGTTCGAAAAAAAAGCAAAAAAAAAACACTTGTCTGTTTGCTGAATGTACACTCTCTTCAACCTAGCCCCCTTCTCTTTCACTTCCCTCTCCTGTCAAGTGGAGATAGCTTCAACGTCTATCAAAACCTGGCTTTCTGAAGTGCACAAAAAGTGTGTAAAATTCTTGTGACGCAAAAAGTTAGCATCTTCCGCACAACATCAAATCCACAAATTTTTGGAAAAAAAATTCTTTGGACTTGAAACCATAGTAGTAAAGCATGTCAGATGTACTCCCTAAAAATTCTAATGTACTTCATAACGGTTATCTGAGGCCTGTGAGCAGCACAACGTCAGGCCAAAACAATTTGAACACAAAATTTTAAGGACACATCCAACGCTTGCCAGTGCTTCATCACAATAAGCTGGCCAAAAGTCAAGGAAAAACTCGAAATAAGTAGTTAATTTTTTACAACGGAGCATGTTTATTCAACTCTTGAACTAAAAATTTTCTTCTCAGACAGCATCTGACTTAGGGATTTTAAACCCCTTCCCAGGGGTCCTAGATTAGTTCATCAACAATCCGATATAATAAGACACGTTTTCGAGTGAGACGAATTCATCGCAGCGGCGATAAATTAAGAAATAGAACCAAGACATCTATGACATAAGCAACACACAAACCTTGATTCAGAACACATTTATGCAGTTGAAAGGCGAACAAACAGCCATCTGTACAAAAATCACACGTATATAAAAACATTTATGCGGTGAACACATCGAATTCACAGACTCAAGGCTTTATTCGCCATGTTCATATGGAAAAACGCGAATTCAAACTACTTCGGCGGCCCTAATACACTGGACACGCTTTTGCGTTTGACTACTTTTGTATGGTAGATAGTGCGTTATTTCCTATATTCTTCACTGACAATGACTATTTTATAGCGACTATCATCTAACATTGTTGTTTCTGAGCCCTTTCTCTTGCCCTGAAAACGAGGAGTGCACCGTTTTAAGCTGCAATTTCTCGCCCCTTCCACTACCTCTCAATGGGCTTCAATGAATATGGTCTTTCTGTATGACCAGTGAGTGTCCAAATTCTCCCTTACACACGAACTCTAGAATGCCGTTTTCTTTCAAGAAAGAAGAGAATGTTGCTCTGGCCTCTGCTTCTTTCTCAAAACTGGAATATGCAGAATTTGCACTGAATTTCAGTAGTCCTTTGTTTACATCTCCTCCGCTTCTTCTATTTAAGACTCGTATAAGTGCTTATGAGAATCGTATCAGCCATGAGGCCAAATGTCTTCTCCCTCACGAATTCCCATGCTAACGTTTGCGGGTGACGTAAGATGGTCAGTGGTTGGACATCACCATGTCGTTGTTAATAGGCATAACGGTTGCGTGAGGTGTTGCGCTCTTTATGAGCAAACAAATGAGATAGGCGGCAGATAAATTGAGTGAATCGAGATGATTTCAGTGGACGACAAGCAATGATTCGTGAGAGGCCGTGACCACAAAAGGCATATGTTTATTTGACAACAGCATTCGAGAGTGCACAGTGATCACACGTGCTGGACGATATACTTACCTCTGTGAGCGGCAGCCACCTCCACTACGGACTGCTTGATGCCTTCGATGGCTGTTCGCACATTCGGATGGAGTCGTTGCAGCTCGCTCGTGTCGAGAATGCAGTGAGCACATGAGCGCACAACCCCACTCTGAATCGAGCAACTCGCTTTAGCCTACTAATCCATTCAACCCATCAAAACATCTCCAGTAATATCGTGCAAATGAACTACCTGACGAGATATTAGAAGTCACCTAAGAAGTTGAACAAACCATTTTTGGCAATTTCGGAAATTTTTTCGGCTCAATTTTCCGAATCCACTCCGCACTGCATTCAAATAAAAAGAGATCGAACACTAGCTGGTAGACAGAGCGTTGATGTTGAATGATGTAAACAAACGGCATCAGTGAGCTTTTAGAACACAGCGATCATTTAGCGCTGTGATCTCACCAAAGATGACTGCTTCATTTGTGCTGGATGGCTTCGCTTGAAAAGATTCACATATTGGCTTTCACCAAGACATTTGTTGATAGCACTTTGAATGCACTTTAGCACTGAAATGGTAAGCGCACAACATGAGGGATATCTTCACGAAAAGAAGTTAAAAATCGCGTCGACTTTTTTGAATAGAAGGGTTGTCTTGCTCAGTTCTCCTTCATCGCCACCAGCTTCTAAGCGCAGTTATGGTATACCCTTAAGTTCAGCCCAACAATCCAAGCAAACATTCATCAATGTGCCTTTGTTCCAGCGGTCAATTCTAACACATCTCTATGACCTGCTTCACTGTTCAGAACACAGGCAAGCGAAACTTCGCATATCTGTTCTCATGGAGCTAGTTTCAAAAATAACGTACCAGAAGAACACTATTATTGCACTACTGAAGAAATACTTCTGCCTCAAAGGAGGATGTACAATGAAATAGAATTTCGGATCTTGTATGCTGGAAGAGATCATTTGCGACTACTCATATAATGGCCTCAGAGTCAGAAAATTGTAATCTTGAAAAACCGTAATATTCCCGTTTCTGAAGTTGTTATGATGCCAGATGGTCTTCCCCGGAAACGGGCAGCTTTGAACCCAGATGGACCCACCTTTCCAGTACTCAATTAGAATCCAATTTCTCTGCCGGAAGAAACAGGGTCTACGAGCTTCTATGGGAATCCACAGCTGAAGCTTTTTCCAGCAGCCGGAACAGAACAAAGTTCTTCTAGAGCTGGAGCCGATGCAGTAGCCAAAATTTTGATTTCCCTTAGATTCGACGTCACGCGAGCTCAAATTCTTGGGGATTTATGCGACAACTTCTGATATCATCAGCAGCGAGAACCTTGATAAACATAGACAGATAATGCACGATAACAGGCGTCCGAATTCTCAAAAGCTTAACACTTAAACTATTTTTTCTTCAAATTTCTCTCAAAAACACATTTTTACACGCTAGCACCGGAATACTATAATTTATTCTAGCCTTACTTCGGAAATTTCCAACTACAGAGGCAACATTTAAAATGCGAAAATGAGTGTCACTCTCCTCCCTCCTCTTGAAACAGAATTGTGAGCCTACTCATGTGATTCAGATCATACAGACAAAGGAGGTGCAAGTAAGGGAGTGGTGGTAGGTTGCGCAAATGTCCACAAAACGCATCAATGTGGAAATTACTCCAACCTCTCGTTTTGAAGTTCCGCAGTAGTGATTCGAACCGGCAACTTTGCGGTAGAGTTCGATAATCTGTGCAGAACGAATCGAGCCCGGATTAACCAAATTGATTGTTCCGCAGTGGCGCTTAATCATCAGGTCAAGCAAGATAGGCAGACAATCTGGAAGGACTGTCACGGAACTTGGGATATCCGGCACTCCAGAAGAACAGATCACCTGCAAGCCCAAAGATATCCGGCATTCATCATTTATCTCCGGCTGATTGAGACAATGAATGTGATGACGAAATCGCATGAAGCAAGAACGCTAGCAAGTTCGAAAAAAATGTGACATTATAAGCGACTGACTCACAGATACACTACCGCGAGTCCAAACAAACCATGACGAAATAGTCAGGTGCGTTTGTACATTTACGGCCAGAGTTGTTCTGTACTACTACTAATCAGCGACTGAACGTGCACTCACGGACAGATGTGTCATTACATCGTGTTCTAAGTTCTATTGCTTGCATGACCCTCTTGAATGCGATTAGCAAAAATGATGAAGCTTGTTCATACAGCATATATGTGGAAAAGGAAATTTCTAAGGAGAATTTGCGATGTATCCTCAACTTTCTTTTGAAATAGGTTTATAAATGTTGACGTATGTGTGCGTTTGACGGACGCAACTGCGACTCTAATTGTGAGATTGCTTACACTTATCCGCACATTTATGAGGCATTTCGCTGCAAAAACTTTCACGTGAAAAATATGGCAATGCGACAAAAGTGCGACAAAAAAGAATCTGCATCTTTTTCAGAGAAAGCCGAATCACCTGAATGGGAAGGAAAAACTCGATACATATTTTGCTTAAGGCCGAAAATTAAACTTCGGTAGTGGAATCGATTATTTGCTAGAAGGGTGTGTTTAAAACAACCGAAAATATATTCCCAATGCTCATTTAGTGCACATGAGTGAAGCACCAGTTACTTTAAATTATAGAATGAGATAATTGAAAGAGAATCGAATACCCAAGCCAATGGCTGCATTGTTCAAATGATCCAAACTGCAATCAACACCAAAAATACGTACAAATAGGTAAAACAGTCAGTGAATGAAAGATCTTCAAGTGAACGCAACGAAAACATGACAAGTGCATTTCGAAAGACTCAGCAACAAAACGATGCGAACTATCGTTTGCAGGAAGTGATACAAATAACTCGAAAATACGGCAAAATTAGGTCGGGCTGCGAGTGAAAAATTCAAAACAAACCTTTGCGACAAAATTACGAGCGTCTAGATCGTAGTTCACAGGCAATCCCATACGAGCGTTCAAGGTGGTTGTGTAGTATCGCATGAGCCAATCCGTGCGAGCCTTGACCGCCGCGTAGCTCGTCCCTGAGTAGTTGCCATAGTCATTCTCCTAAAATTCGCTTTTGCTCAAATCGATCGTCATTTCCTGTTCGGTATCCATCTAACACTGGTTTCAAATCTCTGTAAACAAAGCCATACACTACACCATTTTCTCTTGTCTTTACCCACTTTCATCAAATTCGACCTAAAATTATTGGCACTTAAGCCTAGTTTCGTGTGTCAAACTGCGTTGTGTTTGCGTCTTACCTGTGGAAGATCAGATTATCACTAAAACGCAAAATGCCGTTTCCGAGGATCTGTCCTTCCGGTGGAATGCTTCTTCCAAAGTGCTTATTTCTGTACAATGTAACTTCCAAATAACTTATTCAGCACTCACAAACAAGTCACCCTGGAAAGAATCACACCTGAACTTTGCGTTTATCAAAAGAAAGCATCCTCAGCGCTAAGATTCTAATTCGTACTGAAATAGCCGACCAGCTTAAGTTCAAAGAGACCCGCACAATGCAATTTCTATATCAGAAACTGCCTGAGTGGTAGAGAGTTAGCCCATTTACTCTATGCCAACATGTTCCCGAGCAAAAAATTCTCCAGCAGGATCACCAGCAAAATCAGTCGAGTGCGAATAGCTTTTCCCATGACGTTTTCCTGAAGTCACAAGACAAGAAAATCGAAATGAAAGAATCAATGTGCTTGTGGGATGCCGACAATCGATAGACGGACATGCAGTTGCACCAGTTAGGGTCAATAAACCTCAAGGTGGGATAGTGAGCATTATTATGCGCCATGAAGAACCACTCTTTGCAAAGGACTGTCTTGTGCATTTCAAAACCTTATGAGCACGTCGCACTGAATTGTCGCGCTAATTAGAGAATCTTTGGACGGATCCTATTGCCATGCCGAAAGCCGACCAATCGTTGCATCGGCACTGGGAACTGCTGGTACAATGATCGTGCAACTACTTCATTTTCTAAAAGACATTGCAAATACCCGTCTTTCTGAAGTCGTAAAGGAAACTCACCGAAAATCCCTTGCCGCCATACTGGTTTGCGCTGTCGCAGTGGAAAATAGCACCCGTTCCAACATAAGTGAAATGTATACGTAATCGATCACAGATGCTCGCTAATATACATGGTGCATAGAGGTTATCGCGCATGTTTTCATATAGCCTTGCGGCACTTCCTTCCAAATACGCAATGCTGTCATCGCCTTAAATACAACAACTGAACCAAAGCTCTGAGTCGTGCAAAAATTAAACCTCGAAATCTGCAGTTTATGAATTGCAACTGCATATAAAACTGCACGACGAGACAGAAGGAAATCAATCATAAGCACATGTTTGCCTCTACGAGGTGGCTATGCTCGTCTTGTACAAACACTTCTATAGTCGAATCACAGAGTGTTAACTTGTAGGCAGGTCTAACATCTCACCATGCAAAATGCAAAATAAAGCTATTAGGCTCAAACTGCGGCAACAAGACAATTTGCACTCGGAAATAAGCTTGCTAAACAACCCTTAAAAAAGTGCATTGATTTCTCAAGTACATGGATGTCGCAGTATTTTCAAAACGTCAAATGTTCCGTAACAATTTCATATATCTCACTTATGAACAAATGAGATAGAGCCATCTCTAAGTGTCAAGAAAAAAATGCCCTCATAAAAAACGGCATTCTATTCTATACATGTCGGATTCTATGTGGGTCGATACGAGGTCAAATAAATGAGCCCAACAACTTCAAAACTCATCCACAGAAAAAAAAAAAACAGAGAAGCTGATGAAAATTTTCAATCAGATAAATGCTGTTGTTCGGCGAATATATCTACTCAGTGATGCGTAACACCCCGTACGCCACAGTACCCAATGGAACCTCGCCAATTTCATGCTGTTTTTATCCGTACATCTCGCAACGGATAGGAACAGGACGTGCATCTTTTTGAGCGATTGAGCTGAGAAGCAGAAGAACGCGGTACATACCAGGGCCATGAGTGCGTCCGATTGTGCTCACAACATGGCTTGGGGCTGCATCGATGATCTCGTTGAGCACTGCATCATCGGAGTCCACTCCTGGACGTCTCTTGCCAACAACATATTTGACTTCCTGCAACAGTAGAACAATAGAAGACAGAGGACATAAGACCAAAACATTCGAATTGAAGCTTAACTTCAGCAACCCCAAAACAATCGATGTGATGATGCACATCGAAACATCTGTTATAACAATGAATGCGTCTATTCCCACAATATCGTAACAATATGGCGGATAATGATCTTCGAAAATCGATATCCATTCGTGATAGCCACGCGAAAATTGTGTAAGAACATTTAACATCTTTTGGCTTCAGCAAAATATAACACGACAAACAGCGATGTTATGGGAGCGGCTCGCCTGCTTAGTGGTTTGTGCTCGCACGAGATGATCTCATATTTCAGAATATAGCGACTCTTTACTGGAAAGATCACAGCGGAAATTTTCGTCTAATGGATGTGCCACATCTTTCAGGAAAACTAGTTTAGCGAAATAAACTAGAGTTGGGTCTTTACAAAAGTTGATTTGCTAATTTGCAGATGAAGCGTCAAATCGCCTCGAAATAAAAAAACCAAATCTGATGAAGGTATATTCATACGCTTTTTTCCAGAGTGGAACCAAGTAATGTCGATTTGCCGCTTCAAGATTCATCATTTTGCATCTTCGGCGTTGCCGTTACTCACTACTTCCTCCTCGTTCCTGAGCACTAACAAGTTATATATAGCTATTATATTTTGAACAAAGTCTGCACTTCAAGCAGATCGAAATCTCCCAACGCACTTTGCTATGGTAATTACGAGGCACAATTACCGAAACGGGTCAAGCTGAAATGATGCACTAAACAGCTCTGTTGATTTAGAACAATATTACAAATAGCAAATTTGCACAAAATTCAGTGCGATGATGTTAGAGGCTTAAAGCGATCATCCAACAAGTCAGATGAACTGAATGAAAGCAGTCTCTTGAGTAGCGGTAAAGGATCGATCCCACGCATGAATATATCACGAATGAATGAAAATATACCTTCTTCTCGAGCAGTGCAATCAACTGTCCTCCAATCCATCCTCTACCACCATAAATGAGCACTTTCAACTCACTACCGTGAGATATCTCACCGTTTGATTGGATGCCGGAGCAATGCAGAGAATCACGTAGTGCTGCAGTAGTTATTCTTTAGCAAATACAATACGTAAATCAAGTCTGTCCAGTCATCACATCCTATTTCAAATCGGATGTCACCTCACATCTGGGGTTCTTTAACAAGTGGAAGTATGTATCGTGCAAGCTGAAAAAGGTGCGCTTCTTGTAAACTCGTCTCTCATTTGACTGATTGAAGCGGTATTCAAAAACAATGAAATAATTATCTTTCGCTTTTCACGCAGTTTGGTAAAGTGTGTCATGAAAACGTCATGCCTCTGTGCACGGACATGGTGCAAAAAGCAATCGACTGAAATGAATAAATCATTATAACGGCGAATAAGAAGTCAGTAGAAGGTTTGATAGATTCGTCTACCGATATATATATATATATATATATATATATATATATATATATATATACTTATAGTGATTATTAAGTGATATGAACAGATACATATATGAACGAGAATACGCATGTAGGCCACGAAGTGTGTCATTTCAAATCGAGACTCAGTTGATGTGAAAGTGCGACTGCACTTAATCAGCGTAAACGACCTCACACATGAAGATGAGGAAAAGATGACCATACCGCTTATACATGTCAGGAAGAAAAAACATTATCTATTAAAATAGCACTTGCACAGATGCAATACAAAAAAACGAAGAAGAGTCCAGGAAATCTAAAACAGCCGTCGAGAGTTTCCACTGGGTGACAAAATTCACGTGTCGATATGCGAATGGCTCCTTCCAAAAACACCTATTTTAGAGGCTTTGCAAACTTTTTTCCATTCACAGAAAGAAAGAAAAACCTTGAAGAAGGGGCACTCGCGGGCTCCAAGCAAGCTCCTTATGTGCCTTTGACGAGTCCATTGAGGCAAGTGGCAAGTCACACTCAGAAGGTGCATCGCCCGACTTCACCTTAAAAGACAATGTTCAACGACGGAAGCATTCTATCAAGCAGCAACAGATCAAGTTTTTAAGTGTCCATTTCAAACACATCTTATCACAAATTGGCTTCGTTCAGGTGAGCAGAACAATGTTAATGCGCTTTTCTCTTCGCACAATGATTGACTACGCTTCAGTTTTTTGACTCATTCAGACCTGTTGTTTTCACTAAAACAATTGATTTAACACTGCTCTGACAATGAAGCTTCTAGCAACAACACGCATTTGAAATGCTCAGTGACAGCACATACTTTTTCAATAAGCTCGTTCAGTTGTGCAATCGTCACATCATGTTCCCCTCCAATGTTATAGACCTCGCCCGGCTTTCCCCTCTTCGCGCATGCGAGAAGTCCGGATACCGCATCACGCACATCGATCACACTCCGCGGGAATACATCTGTCGTATTAATGTTTGATCCTTAAATAATTCATTCGCTTCTGATGAATTCATCACAGACAGCCAACATAAAAATTTATAACTGCAATCAATGATACATTCTTGCAGGTGCCCTTGCTTCTCAGTGGTAAATAAAGAATTATATAAGACGAAAAATCTGCTATGCTCCGAACCTCTTTAAAGGCAAATCTTTAAAAGAAAGATTAGATGGTATCCATCCAAGGAAAATAAACTTAAGAACCTTAGTAGTAAGCCAATACTTAATCGCTTTCCCCCGTACTCTGAACTGTGGAGCAAAACAATGCGAGATATGAACCATTTTCGCAACAAAAGAAAAACGCCTGACACATGCTGCAAATTTATAATAAACCTTCGACGGAGATACTGCGGATTTAGAATGGGATCTGAAAAATGGAAATCATTTCTTCACGGAAAAGGATGACGCAAAACTTTAGAAAAAAAAAACCCGATCGCAATTCCAGTCTAGTTCCTTCCATCTTTGTTTTGAATGACGAGGAACAGAATATGAAAATGACAGCTTCGAAATGCATTCACTCACTCACATCAGTACTTTTTGTCCGAGGTAAAAACAGAGTTGCAAAAACACAATGAGAGAGACCTTCAATGAGAGTGCGAATGGTATTTGACGAGTCCATAGCTCCTCCACATATCAACGAAGACAAGCGCGCAATCACGACCGGCACACCATAGCTAATAAAATAGGCATTCAGCATTGCTTCACAACCACCCTGACTTGCCGCCTCCGACGTCACCGGTTTTAGCGATGCTGTTTCCACCTTTTTTGATGAGTATCCATAGACCTGAGTACAGCACACAACTGTTGCCATGCAAGGCATTGAGGCAGTGAGTTTATCATGCGAATCTGATAAACGAAATTTATGGTTCCTCTCTGATATCGCACGCGTCTCATAAAGCACTTCAGCGATGCACAACCTTGCAGCACCCAAACGGCATCCGCTATTCCGTTCGCACCATCTAGATAGGTACCCTCGTCATACGCACAATGTACTGCTCCGTAACAAGCTTTTGCACAGCTGGAATGCAAAAGTACCTTACCCACCTTCTGAACTCGATGTCCCGTGAAACAACCGCAAAATTTCCATGCAGCCATCCCAGTTGTCGTTTTGTATAAAACGAGAATGAAATATGAAAGTAAAAATGTGGAGAAAACTGGTTGAATTTCGGTTGAACAAGTTGCTAGGGAAGGATATGAGAGGGCAAATATAATTGATGCGAATCATGATGGAAACATTGATTATGGTCGCTTGGCGGCTTTCATCGCACGTTACCCTCAGACGGGCAGAATTGGATGTACTCACAGCAGCGAAATAAAAGATATTTCGGTGCATCCGAATGCAAACGCCACATCGTGTACTATGCCAACTGGCAACACTGATAGCTTGAACAATCGATGCCTTCCGCAGAAATGTGACAGACCTATTTTGCATTGATCTGTACCAAAGTGGCTCTCCTCAAAACCCTTCAATAACGTACATTAGCCCATTCAAACATCTCTTACGTCCAGTGTGTACAAGCCGAAGTTTGTCGACGTCTGTCGCGTGTGGCGTTTTTCATGCTTACGACGTCATAAAAGGAAGACGCTACCAAGCATTTTAGTGCATGCAATTCATTCCACAATTTACTTCATCCGTGAAATATACAGGGAAAGCTCTGAGCTTCACAATCACTCAAAATTACGACGCGTGCTCGAAATAAAAGCAGCTAGGAAGAAAGAATCGGCGAGTGGGTGCTTGCTGAATGCATGCTAACAATTCGGTGCAACATATCGGCTAGCTAACAATACGTTCCACAGAAGCATATGCCAGATAAACACACTACACTCAATGCTCAGTGAATGCTAACGATAAATCATTTGAGAGAAACTGCTAAATTCGGCTTGTCGAACGGTGATACAGAAAACTTTCATCAGCGATGTTTTACTTTTGAATGAAGCACGGTTTAGCTTACATTTTCAGAGCTCACATAGACGAAACAGCGAAGCTTGCCAAAGGAACGCAACGCCTCGAGGACATGTGTGACGCCAAGCAAATTGCATCGCGCCTCTTCCACAGTATCAACGTTTGAAGAAGTCCCATTGCGCAACGTCACTAAGAATACGACGTCAATCTGGAATGTTCTCAAAAACAGCTGCTTCACAACATAATGCCAGATAACTTACTTCTTAACAATGGCATCTTTGGACCACAACCGGAAATTTGTTTTATCAATATGTTATAAACCTAGAACAACGCTTCGGGACAGCAATTCCGCGTTTTCTCTTTCAACTGCTTGTGATGAAAGAGTTCCCCACTCACTGTGAGCTTTTTAGGAATCAACCAAGAAAGTTTTGATCCATAACTGATCCATAATTCCATATTTGCCATTTCAATGAAGCCCAACACTCAGCAAAGAATGACGGAGAATGACGCTCAGCTGCAACCAGTTGAAAATTCTTAAACTTTGAAATTCCTTGTTTCCACACGACACGTACGAAAAGGGATGCGTGTGAATACCGTAAAATGTCGAAAAAAACGCCTCTTCAAAACGACACCTTTTATCACAGATTATGTCATCTTCCCTTTAAACGTAGCTCCTGTGCACTGAGAAAAATGCTTCCAGGTGAACGTTATACTCTGCTGGATGAACAGTCGTCTGCTTATGAACAGCTTTGTTAACGAAAATTCGTGGGCACTTTTTTGTTGCGTTAAAGTTGACAACTGGATCTTAGCATCATTTCTTAATGCGGAATTTATTTGCGTACACCTTGCTGGGTAACGTCTGCTCATAGAAGCAGCGAAGACTATTTGGAAATGCCTAAGAATATCATTTCGTGCCTATATACGCCTATACATATACATAGGCATAGCTTCTTGAAATATCTCTGAAGAACGAAATCGATGCTGAAACCGCATCACTTACATTTCGCTCTTCGAAAAGCTTTATGAGCAACTTTTCGTTCGCAATATCGCCATTCGCACGATGGAGACGAGAAGAATTGTAGACACTATCAGAGATAGAAATAGCATCTTGGAGCGCCAAAGGGCAATCCAAGATAGTCACCTCAGATAGCGGCTCCGTCTTGAGTATTGTGTTCACAAGATTGGTGCCCAAAAAGCCAAATCCTCCGGCAATCAGGTAATTGTGTGACGCCATTTGTGAACTGAATGGAATCCTGGTCGCATGGTAAACATGAGACTGTCACGATTCAGAAACAAAAAACGCATTTCACTTCTAAGTATACACTTCCGGAACGGCTGTCACATTGTAATGTCATCTCAATGAATCTGCGATTCGTACGCGCCAATGTGCTGTTCACAAAAAACTTCTACATGCAAGCAAAGAGGAATTAACCTACGGAGCTATGAGGATTCAACCTAGAAAGCTAGGAGGAATTAGCCTAGGAAGCTATGAAGATTTAACCTGCGTTTTATGGTGAACGACAATAGTGTGGGGTGAAATCCGTGACAGCTGTGCCGAACAATAAAACAAGCTGATAAATGCCCAGCACGACTAGACACATTGTATATAATTGCAACTCACATGTCTTAAATACCTGTTAGATTAGTTCTTGGTGCACGAAATGGCGGGAGCTGCCTTATCTCTTGGACGAAACTTATTCTCCATCTACCTTCTAGGAGGATTTCACAAGCAAATTCACATCATAATAACAGTAGAAATGTTCGGCAACGTCCCAGATGTGCAGCTGCTGCTTGAATTCGTGGGTAAATGTGCTGATGAACTGATCTCTAATGTAAATGTTCACCGCCCTTTTTCTTGCAACAACAACTGCGAGACCTTGCAGTTTTTGGTGGCGAAGTTAGAAAGTAAAATTACTTTGGCACCACCACCGTCGGTTCAAAGGGTATGAGTCGACTTGCAAGTAAGAGGTCCACAGTGCAGTATAAGTTCCAAATTTGCAAAATCCGCTTATCCTATGCACCACACATACTTCGAAAAAACCTCTAGAGAAATTCGAATCCTGTGCGTCGAAAGATACAATAGTTTATATACGTTACGCAATAAAGAGCTCAAGAAGTGATAGGTGACCTTCGGGAAGCTAATTCCAAACTTTGCCTTTGTACCGACACTATAAATCTTGCTCAAATTAGTGTGATGGATGTTGCGTTAAAATATCATAGAGGAAAAGCCACTTCAACTTCGCAATTTCCATTGATGAATGAAATGATCGAAAATACAAATCAGGCGATCTTTTAGCAAATACGAGTTCAAACAGATGGCCGTCAATGAAGCTCTCGGATAGCGCATCAAGCGAAAATTTTCTCCAGTGTTCTGTGATTCCACTGCCACTTCGATAAACGCCAAATTTCCACTCACCTCAGCGGGAAAGCAATTGTTGCACTTCCAATACTGACGTGCATGACATTCTCATAGCTGCTATAAAGCCCATTTGCTCGTTTAATACATCAACAATAAATCAATTGTTCCATGAGGGAGAAGCATTGCTCAGACTTTACCACAAAAACAAGTAGCTCTTAAACTACATTAAATACAATACTTTACGAGTGGTTGTGCAGTCAACAGGAACAATTTCAGTTGAAACGGTGCGACGCATTTGGCTCAATAAAATCCGTCAATATTAGAGACCTCTTTTTGATGGCGGGATATGACCTCTCAGATAGCACACAATGTAGGATCGAGAGATACACTTCAGGGAAATAAGCGAATAAATACTCATCTTATATTCAACTGGCTACAAACGTCATCCCACAAAATAAATGCACGAAGAATGCACACAACAACCGCACTTGTAGCCAGTACATGTAGACACAAGACGACACAACCCGAAGCATGAGAAAATGCGCGAACGCTAGACGAGAGACAAATATATAGGGTCAAGGCGATGCGCACACATACATGGGACGGCTGGCCGCGCAATCAGATGATGCGACAGTCGACCACCGAGTCGTTGCGTCGTTTCTGGCAGCATGCACACATGAAATAGAGCCGCAGCTGGCTGCGCCGTACACCGACATCACTGCGGCTTTCACAAACCCAAAAGGGACAGAGACTTGGCACACTTCTTTTTGTCTTCACTATAGTTGCAGGTTGATGACGTCAAAAAATTGCGTTTGCACACCTGATGAATCCAGATCGGAAATAAGAGGATAACAACTGAAAACTCCTTCAAATAGTCCTTCTTCACATAACAGGGATCAGTGAGCAAGCTAAATTTTATGATAACTTCAAGCACACGACTTTATCACCGAGGTGCTAATGCAGATACTTCCCGTGCCGACACTACATCAAAGTTGTTAGCAGTTGCAAGCGAACTTTTGCAATATGTAAAATTACAAACAACGCAACAAGTTGAATGAGGTTTACTGCGTTTCAAATATGGATAAGGTTATATTAAGACAATTGCACAATTTATATGTTGTGAAATAAAAAGCGAGATAATAAACGTATAAATGATAACTACAAGTAAACGTCCAAATCAACAGTGTAAAACATATGTAGCAAAGAAATTTCAAAATTTAGATAAGCATAAAAAGTCTAGTAGAGAAGTGTCGGAAAAAAGAGAAAGCCATAGATGCAGACATTAAAATCGCATCAAGACACGAGCACAGAAATAACAGAGAAAACGAAGAGTTATAAACATAATACCTCAAAACGCTCAAAAGCAATCTCAAGGTACAATTGCACTAAAACCTGAACATATCATCTCTGGGCAATAAATAAGACAGAAATTGAATAAGAAACACTAGAAAGTCTGCAAGCCTCCCCTCCCCCCCCC